>WYDF02011504.1:0-13626 GCA_009867245.2 Adranes taylori
AAACGACATCAAAAGAATAGCAGGACATACGTGGCAACAAGTGGCAATTGATCGGGAAGAATGGAGAAGAAAAGGGGCCCATTTATATCCACTGCCATTTAAGGCTCACTTATATCCACTGCCATTTATATCCAGCAGTGGATATATATGGGCTGTACTAGAAGAAGAAGAAGAAATTTAGTATGGTGAGGTGCTCCACATGATCTGTTCGTATTGAAATTAGTTTTCTTATTAAATAGTACCCATGCAGTTTTATTATAAATACTCGTACAAAACTAGTGTTGCACGAGACGTTCCATCTGAGAAAACGTAGTTTATAGCAACATTTGCACATTACACGCAAATATGCATGTTAATAGATATACGCATACAGAAGCATTTTAATTTTAATTGGTTTATATTTAAAAATAAAAACGAAACTTTCTTTTGACAGTTGTTTTGCGGTCATCTCGATACAAGAAGTGTTTACGTGTTGAATGTGTGCATATGGTTAATTATGCACATATAATTAACATGTTTTTACTTTTTTATATTCATTTCATTATATATTTTTATAAAAGATAACTGCTTTGCCGATATTATTTTTATTATTGGGTCATCGAAATGACAAAAATGATTCTAAGTAATATTTTATACAAGTATTATATTCAAAAATTGACTAACATACTTCATTATTTATCAACCCTCCTCTTAACTGTTAATTGTATTGAGACGTTTTTTTTTTCTCTTTTGGCTATTCTTTTTTGGTCCATATTTAATTTCTCCTTTAATTTCTTTAGTTAGGTATCTCATTGCTTGATTCAAGCCTTGGATGGTATGAATATCTTGAGGTGGAGTTAATTCCTGCATCTTGTGCGCGAATTTTATCCAATTGGTTTTGGTTCTTAGCGAATTTATAGCCAGTTTCGATCCAATGAGTTTTGGGATGACCGGAAAATGATCGGAAGCTAGATTAATATCTGCAATTGATGCCAAATTGGTTGGAGTTACCGGTAAATAATATGTAAATATACAAAATGTATACAAGCCAATATTTCTTGAAATATACTGATAGGTTTTTTTGGATTTATAGGGGACGAATAGATCAATCGCCTCTGCTTGTTGTCATGAATCAAATGGTGAACAAGTATGTTTTAATTTTAGTACTTGTTGGCTAGATGATAGGAGTTTTTTTTTAAATTACCATATTTAATTAAATTAAATATTGCCAAAGAGGAATACCTTAATTCTAGTAGAGCGGGTTGTGTGTAATGAAACTATCAGCATAACGTCTAATTTAAGAATCTTGCGTTATTTAATATTCTATCAGTCTTTATATAATAAAAATCTGTATAGTATATGAATAGTAAATGTAAATGAATTAGAATTAAAATAGTAAATGAATTATGCACGCTAAAACTGAGTTAGCATTTTTGTTATAATTGGATCCATGCGTTTGTTAATTGTCAGAATGACATAGTTCTATAATTTGTACGCTATCTTTTACGTGCATTTCTGGTTTCATTGTTTAAAATGAAATATACACAGTTGAACATATATCGGTGTCAATATACATTATCAGTTACATCATATTCTTTAAAACATATCTAATACTTTTGGTTGCATTGGGGAAATTCTTGGTATTTAAGATGGTATATTTTATTAATGGGATCTTGACATTAAACTTAAATAATTACAATCCATTAAATAAGACATTTGAAAATATATGCAATTACATTTGTATATAGTTATATATATATATAACTTACAACTAGATCTCGTTTCGACGTATATGCGTACTCATCGGGCGAGTGCATCTAACAGTTTCAATCTTATGGTACATTGTGAAATAATCGCAATGAAAAATTTTGTTGTTGCCGTGTTCAACCACAAGACTCGTGTTCAGTCTATAGTCTTCAAATCTTGTATCTTTATCATTGTACCGTTAAAAACAGTTTTGTTAGTAAAAATTTCAATATCTGCAATTGATGGCAAATTTGTTGAAGTTACCAGTAAATAATATGTAAATATACAAAATGTCAATATACAAATGTAAATATACAAACATGCCATCATTTCTTGAAATATAAAATTTGACTTTAAATCTCCGAAGTACAATATTTAGCTATATCACAATAGGCTACATATGTTCACACCGAATAAATCTCATTATTCTAAATTGTGAGAACTTAATGTTGATTGCAAAATTGATAAATGTTACCAACTTACGACAAGATCTCGTTTCAACGTATTTGCGTACTCATCAGACATGTAACTGTTTCAATCTAATGGTACATTGTGAAAAAATCGCAATGGACTTAAAAGCGTGTATCTTTATCATTGTACCGTTAAAAAACAGTGAGTACAAATTTCAGTAATAAATTCAATAACTGCAATTGATGGATAATTGGTTTGGGGTTACCAGTAAATAATATGTAAGTATACAAAATGTATACATGCCATGATTTCTTGTATATTTCTTGTATACATGCCACCTTTCAATGTACCATTAGATTGAAACTGCCACATGCACTGTACGCAAATACGTCGAAACAAGATCTCGTCGTAAGTTGGTAACATTTTTCAATTTTGCAATTAATATTAAAATCTCACAAATTAGAATAATGAGATTTCTTCAGTGTGAACATATGTGGGCTATTGTGATATAGCTAAATATTGTACATCGGAGATTTAGTCAAATTTTATATTTCATACAAGTACAAGAAATGATGGTATGTATACATTTTGTATACTTACATATTATATATATACATATATATAATATATATATATATATATACTAGCGGACCCGGCAAACGTTGTTTCAATATTTGGAGATATCTGGGAGTATGGTAACGTTGGTTTGGATCCTCCAGATATCGACGGTAGTTCAATGAATCATGTTATTTTATTTCATCTGAAGTTGAACATAAATTATTACATCTTAATGCTTTCCCACATCTTGGAGTATAATCTCCGTAGTTCTTATCTTCCAGATAGTCCACAGGTTTGACCCACAGATAGTCCACAGAATAGTCTTAGGATGCACATTCCAAAAGAAATTACACAGGAGACCTCATGTAAAACGTCAAAACAATCTTACCAAAATGAAACTAAACAAACTATTTTATCCTGAAATATAAGTCAGGGCTACACATGAGAAGCCGTCTAAATGTAGTTAAAAAGGCTTTAATACGATCACTCATGCACGCTTGCGAGATATGGGAATAGACGCAGAGGCAGTTAAGGAAGACGTAAACAGGGCTCCGAACATAATACAAAGAAAATCCGTAGATGTACCTTGGTTCATAAGGAACAAAAAATTAGACATGAACTTCAAGCTGTAAACTTACAAGAGCTAGGGACAAAAGAAGATCATTGCAATAAGATTTAACAACCATCCAGATTTAAATGTGCAACAATTAGAAAATAAATTAGAAGCCTAAATATGCAATCAGCCAAGGACAAGTTCTAACGAAACTAAAAAATAAATTTTGGGGAGCCTCTAAGGAAGAGGAAAGAAAAAAAAACTTAGCGGTTTTTTACTTAGACCTGATCTAATTTGTTACGAGGAAAGCAATTTTTTTTACAAAAGACCAAATAAATGACCTAATGGTGCTAGTGAGAAAAGATCTGTTCCCGGTGGAACAGGTAACAAAAAGATCTGTTCCCGGTCGACCATTATAGATGAATACAATTGGCTTCCAGTGCTTCATCTAGCGGGAAATTGCCTGCTGCAGGAGGAGCCCAGAAACAGGCATCAGCTAGATTGAAAAAGATAGCGAGCGGGTAAATGGCAACAGCACCAAAACCTTAATCAACAGTGAAAAAGGCTGAACTGACGAAGAAGCCTAAAGCACTAAAACCAAAGAGTACAAAGGAATGTTCGGCGAAAACTGTGCCTAAAGAAACCACTCCTTAAAAACAAATGCATATCCTTTGACTACAACTCATAAATTGTTAATTGGTGTAAAAAAGTGCTGAAAAAATTCGAGTAAAATCCGTATACAACATATGTGATCTTACCTCACCCAACGGCATTACAACCCATCAAGAGGTGGAGTCTCCTCCACAGCGCTCTGCCACACATTTCGATCTATCCCCAGCCGTTTCCAACCTCTGACGCGCATACAACATATATGACTTTACCTCACCCAATGGCATTACAACCCATCAAGAGGTCGAGTCTGCTTCACAACGCCCCGCCACCAGTTTGATCTAGCGCCAGTCTTTTCCAACCTCTAACCCGTATCCTTTGCAGGTTCTTTTCAAAAAATTTCAACCAGTGCTTTCTAGACCTGCCCACCAATCTTCGGCCTTGCGCTTATTGAGTAAACACCTTCCGCTCTGCCAGGTTTCCTGGCATTCACTGGTGATGTCCCAGTCATAGAATCTGCGCTCTGTTTACTTCAGTCACTAACGTAGGATCACCGTAGAGTTCAGATATCTCACCGGACCATTGCACACCGGACCAAGAATACGTTGCAGGATTTTCAGCTCCCATGAATCTTCGCATCACGTGCGATCAGCACCCAATTTTCACTCCCATACACTACAGGGCGTATTGGTTGGCAGTTCTATAAATCCTCTTTTTTGCTTTGTCACGACAGTAAGCGACATTTTGGAAGTTTCTGTAGACTGAAACATGCATTGCTTCTCGCTTTGATGCGCTCTTTTATTTCAAATTGCGTTGTGTTGTTGTCAGTGATAACGGATCCAAGATTCTTAAAAGTATGTATCTTTCAAACTGTATGGGACATTACCATATACTTTGTTTTGCTCACATTGACCTGCAGCCCTGCTCCTTTAGGCTCTTTCTCCAGCTGTTGGAAAGCTTCTCTAAGTTCCCTCTCTCTTCTAGCGAGTAAGTTCAGGTCATCGTTATAAGTCAGATACTGTGTAGAGTGGTTGAAATGAGTTACTCTACGGTACATTTCAATCTTCTTTATAATACACTCCAGAATGAGGTCGAAGAGGATGCGTGAGGGGTAATCCGATTGCCTTAGGCCTCTTGCGGTACCGAACTCTTGGACACTTCGCCAGCTACCGTAACTTGGCCGCTTGAGTGCGTTAGTGTCATTCTGATAACCGCTATCAACGTTTGCAGCACACCCAGCAGAGCCAAACTGTCGTACAAGTATGGTCTCTCTATATTGTCATAAGCCTACTTATAGTCTATGAATAACTGGTGTACGAATGTGTTAAATTCATAGTATTTTTCGAGGTTGCACCTGATTGTGATAATTTGATTAGTAGTTGTTCTGCTCCGCCTAAAGCCGCACTGTTATGCACAGAATTTTCATTGGAACCTTCTAAGCAGTGCTGAGAAGGCATATACCTCGATAGTTAGCGCAATCCAGCTTGGAGCCCTTCTTGTGCAGGGGCCTCTATTTGCACAACATTCCAGCCATTTGGCATCTGCTCCTGTTTCCAGATTCTGTAGATTAGTGCGTGTAACTGCATGTGCAGATTTTGTCCATTGTATTTCAGAAATTTTGTCGGAATTAACTCATCACCATGTGCCTTGTTATTCTTCATCCCCTTTATAGTTTTTGACCTCGCCGTGACTAGGCTCTACTACTGGTAAATCTACACCCTTAACGCCCCTGGTGCGGCTGTTCCCTGCTGCGATGGTGCGGATGTTCCCTGCTGCGATGCCACATCTCGTTCGTTCAGCAGCAGTTGAGCAGTTTAGTCAGTCCAAACGTCAACTGCTTTGCTAGGATCGTTGACAAGGTGTCCGTTTCCATCCCTAACCATTAATTCTTGCCCTAACCATGCTTTCTCCTCCTTAATTCTTGCGTACATTTTGAGTATTTCCTTTTTTATGACATTTCCTCAAACTTCGCCACCTTATTGGTTTCCTAATCTCTCTTTTTCCTCCATGCAGTAGTAGTCCTCACCGCTCAGAAAGTCTGGTAGTTTACTTTTGTGCCATGTTGCAGCGCCTTTTTCCTTAGCTCATTTCTTCGATTTAGAGCAATTCGGCAGTCATCATCAAACCACTCATCAAACGCACCTCTAGTTCTTAAAATCCTACCGTGCTTTCAGCGGCTACGGTTATGGCATTCTTCATCGTCGACCACTCTGCTTCGAACATAGGTGATATAATCTTGGATATAAGCCTACGAGCCTACAACTAAGCAACAATTAACTGTTTGAGTGTTCCAAGATGAACCGAATCCAACAATATTTGTTCGGTGACAAAGGTTTCCTCTTCTGAGCAAAAGGCTTATTTCTTTAACTGTATAATTATTGCGCAACAATTTCCTGATAATATCGATGAACAGTTAATACTGAATGGTACACATCTATGTGTTTTTCAGAAGTGAACGATGAAATCTAAAAAAGCTATCGAAAATACAAATCATCCTTTAGCTTTGATCACAATTCAGCATTACGTCATCATGAGTTTGATTAAAAGGGGGCTGCATTTTGTGGTGAGAAGTCTTGCACAACTTTTGTAACAGTACATAAAAGAGGCCAACAAGACGTTTTCAAGCTGATATATAAAAAAATTGCTTAACACATTTTCAATATGCCAATCGAGTTTGAAGATTTTATTGTGAAAAAATATGAATACTTTCGCATTTATACAGTTCGAGTAATGCAACTGAAGGAATGGGCCTTAAGCATAAAAAGAAGCAAAACCTTTTCCTTTCAGGTTTTCAAGCAAATCCTTTTACTTATATGATTAAAAATATAAAGCAAATCCTTTTACTTAGAGGAAAGAGCAAATCCTTGCTTGGTTAATCCATATACTTTAAAAGTAGCAAATGATTATGAATAAAACGTACCTTTTACTCCAGTTGTAAAAATAAATCCTTCAGAACTGATGCATCTAGTAAGTTACATAATTATCAGTGAAGTAAAAAGTTGTGTTTGGTTTTGCCATCATGGTAGATTTATTTCAAGTGCGTTGTGTTAAACATTACAAACCTTGTTCTTCTCCATTAACAGGAGACTTCAAGAACCTATGTAGGTTTGAAGAAAAAAACATGTGCAGTGGTTAATGGGCAGGCTTCTAGGAACCAGTGATGAAACTCGAGGTTGTGCTCTCTCTCCATCACAATGAATGAAAAAATGTTTGCATTACTTACTTGATCCGTGATACCAAAGAGGCCTCGATGAGGAGTTAGGTATAGAGCAGTCTACAGTCAAATCTGTGAAACATGTTATTAAAAGCATCAAAGAACAAGCAAACGACTGGATAACATTTCCTATTTCACCTAATGCAATACTACGTGCAAAATTATTATGGCAAAGTAAGTACCAGTTTCCTACTGCTATTGGTGAAATTGATTGTACGCACAATGGAATTAAAAAATCTAGCATCCATGGAGATGATTATATTAACCGTAAACCTAAACGTACAAGCGACATGTGATGCCCGGGAAATGTTTACAAGTGTGGATGTAAGTTGGCCTGGAGCCGCCCACGATGCTAGGATTTGGAAGAGTTCTGCAATCAGGCAAACTTTGCTTTCCACTGAAAATGCTGTTCTTCTTGGTGGTGATGGATATGATATAGAATCGTGGCTCATGACTCCATATGAAAATACTAACAATCATAATGACAGAAAGTACAACAAACTATTTAAAAATGAAAGAATAGTTATAGAACGATTTTTTGGCCAGCTTAAAATGAGATTCCCCATTCCTCTACATGTGTGTCGTACCAAGCTTGAAAACATTCCGAACATAGTTGTGGCATGTGTTGTGGGAGGTTGCATAACATTGCCAAAGTTCTGCAAGACAGAGATTTTGAACCCCAGTAAGGAAGGGTGGACAACGAAGGCGAACATGTTCTGGAGGACTTCGTCGAAAATGAACGTGTTTTACGTCAGCGTGGGCAAGAAATAAGACAACATCTTACAGGAATAAAAAGCAACTGTAATTTAATCTACAAACGTTAGCATTATTATATAAATAGAGAATAATCTTAAATTAACGGTGTAGTTTTGTACATATAGTAATCAGATTCTAAATCTCTTAATTATAAGTTGAATAATGAACATTCACCATCAATTACAATATTATTAGTATTAACACATGAAAACTCTATATTATTTAATCTTTTCAATTTATTTTTGAAAATACTCTCCTTCCAACATTGCAGTGTTCAACTGCTCCAATAATACTAATGTCTATAGAGTCTTCGTGTCCAAGCTCTTGTTGCAGTTGTCTCATACTCATCAATAGCGCTTTTTACGAGGTGATGCCAGGAGTTTTTGCTTTCCACACATGTATCGTCATTAGGCGCTTGCGAGTACATGTTTCCTGAATTTCAATTTCAGACGAATTGGTCTTTACACCACAATCTTGATCACACTGTTTGTACATGTGAAATACAAAAAAAAAATACTGAAGCCAGTGGTATATTTAGGAGGTGGGGCTATGGAATTTATTCATTTTATTATTACTAAAATGGAATTGGGCAGGACATATGGCCAGAATGGTAGATGATGGTTGAAGTATCATTCATTGGCGACTCTTTGCGATAAGAGCAATTGGAAGACCACTACAAAGATAGACTGACGACATCAAGAAAACGACAGGAATGGTGTGGTAGCAAATGGAAATGCACCGAGAAAGATGGAGACTTTTAAGTGAAATCTTCATCCAGAAGTCGATATGAAGAATCTCCAAAAGAAAACAGAGGAGATGAAGATGAAAGACAATTGAGTTATATCATGTACTGAAATAGGACGAAATTGAACGATCTGTTGAAGCACGCTGTTTCAATAGATCGTTGAAGCTGCGTCAATATTAATTTTCAACTGCTCAGTATTGAAAATTAATAGTAACTATAGTAACGCTTTTAAACATTCTAAGTTGATAAATTACTTTGGACCAGTGAAATTCCAAAAAAATTTGCAAGTGGCAAATATAAATGGCAAATATAAATCTTGTTCGTTCAACATAAGTCTATAGTCTATGTGATAATATGCCACTATCAAAATCTTCTCTTGCATCTGTTATCGATATATTGGACATAGTCTCACAAAATCGGCGAATGATATAAAACACGCAATAAACACTCATCAGCCAATTATTTCACCAAATTAATCGATAATTAAACAAATCAAGACTTGATATTAATTGAAACAATTTAAACGACGAAACAAAAAATCTTAATACCTACATTTTTTCAGCGAACTCTGCGTATTGAATCGTCGCCCAAGGGCACCAGTCAAGCAACGTTTGTTCTCTTCGTGCACATAGGAGGAGGAAAGGGAGATCCACCTCTCAAGGGAAGAGAGATGGCAGAGCCAACTGCTGCAAGCTACATCACAACGTTCGCATTTTCGTGTGTTAGAAAGAGTCAGCACAGAAAAGAGTTACAGAATATATATTGCGCGCATTTAATAGACCTTCCTTTTTGCTGTTTTGTTCAAGCGGAATGAGAATACGTGTTAGAAGAGATTGAGGCGATTTATAGCCTCTCGTTTTGCGCAGATATTTTTCGTATTTTTTGTGTGATCATTGATCATCAAATTTAGAATACGAGCTAAAAATGGTACATAACAGAGAAAGATATGTTTCGTTCTTTTTTATGGCATCTCGATCTCCGTGTTGCAATTTTTTTTATTATAGAGTTTAGATTTTGGCGATGTCAGATTTTGAATAAACAACTCGTAGTCTATTGAACTTTGGGTTACCTCGTCTGGACGAGTGTTCAGTGCCATCGTGTTTTCGACAAACTACATTAATTTCGAGAGCGTTACTTTCACCTAAATAGATTTTTCTTTTGTTTGTAAGGAACGTACACCGTTTCGAATGCTTTGCACGTAAAAGCTACCGCCATCATTCCCTTGGTTGTCCATAGTAGAAGGGAGAATGCAGCTCGTTGTCCGGTTCCCTGTTGTATAGAGCTTAGATTCTTGGCGGGTACATTACGCGATATTGTTACTTAAAAGTTGTAACATCCGAAAGAATGCTTCTAATTCAAGAAAAATTCTCCTTAGACCTGCCTTGTTACAGCCGCCAACAGCAAGAATTACCGCCGTCGAAACCGGACACCAAAAGTCTTTGAATCAATATAAAAAAACCATACCTAGGCTAGTTTCAATAAGACGCATTCTGGGTCTTGTTCTGGTAATTTCACGTGAATATTTCGCTCGTTATCAACAAGAATACCTTAAAGAATAAATAACTAAATATTCGTGTCAGCGTGAGCATTTCGCACACATAAATATTACTTGAGTAGTTCTAAGTAAAGCGTCACCAACGCAACCCCGATTTAATTTTTCACCTACAAAAATTGATACAAAGTTAATAACAAAAATTTCTATGTCAGCAAGTCAGGTATATACAATTTTTATCCTTTAATCCTTCGGCTGAATCTTTCGACCCTCTAAATATTCATTTCTTCATGTCTTTTCTCGAATTCATAATTTTTTTATACCGAGTTTCATGTAGGAGCATTTATGTTATAGAAAAGTTATAGTCCATCACGCATAAAGTTTTATTTTGTTTAAAATAAATTTGATGCTATAACCTAAAGCACATCAAATTCGGAAGTTCAACGACGCTTGCAAAATCAATTATATTTGAAAGTGTCTTTAATTATTCAAATATTTTCAAGAGCAACCAATCCATGTAGCTAGCCACTTGGGATAACATCCAATGTAAATAAGCGTAAATAAAAAAAATTTGCGAATGGAATATAAATATCCTAAATTAGATTAAATTTTACACAAAAATGAACAAATCCAATTTGACATCTGTACATTAAATATATTTGTTTCATTAAGTTAATTGCCAATTAACATAATGAATATATGAAAAATACAGATATAGAAACAAAATGCAATAATGAATTGTACATGAATATTTTAATTACTTTAATGAAATTAATGCGAGACATTGCTGTGGTACGAAATGTATGTATGTATCTAATTGTTTCTTCTAAATAAATAATGTTTAATTCCGAATTTATTTTAATGTCATGGTAATTACACTGCTTTCACTTGCTATTAAGAATTTTACATTTAATTGTACGATTTTAAATTTTATTATAAATAATTTATCAGGTCAAAAATAGTTTAAATATTTGGTTCGATTTATGTTATTTATTGTACATTTTGAACTTATATTTATACGAGGGTCATCTGTTTGGTTTTGAATACATATAACTATATAGTAGGGGTGTCCAAGAAGTAGATCGCAAAGTCTCTTAAAACCGTCTGCGAAGCTGATGTGTATAAAAAATACCAATTTGAACGTACAATTCAAGTAAACGCAGACGCCCTCAAGTACAAATTAACCAAAAAAAGTCGCTCCCAATATTAAAATTCCGGCCACCCCTGCTCTGGGTTGTAAACTATAGAAATAACAGTGTATATTTACAATAAAAATTAAAATTAAAATGAATTTTCATCATAAACATGCATTCCTACAAGTTTCATTATCAATGATCGTAATAATAAACAAATCTTTATGAACAAAAGGGTAATTGTATTTTACTCTTTTGTTGGCTCGTAACTAGAACTCAATCTAATTATGATGCAGTAACGTTAGATCGACGTAGTTTGGAGTAAAACGCACAGTTCAACTGCTAACTTGATAATCTCGTTTATTAAAGCTAATCAGTCGTTTTATATGTTATATCTAAGGTTAACTAAGGTTGAAATAAGCACGTCTTGGCGGGCATTGTTTCTAATTGTTTTAAAATAATATTTCGATTTATTCAAGAATCGTATTACTTAATTAAAACATGCTTAGTTAACGATATTGCTTTGTTTTAGCTTCTCTTATTTAACTAACGTATTTCTGTGAAATTTCCTTTATTTCGTTTTGCTTCCATGGGTTTTGGGTTTGAACTTTACACAAGAGAATATCTTTATTTACTGGAAATATCGAATATAGATTATA
The DNA here is from genome assembly GCA_009867245.2 of Adranes taylori. NCBI lineage: Eukaryota > Metazoa > Arthropoda > Insecta > Coleoptera > Staphylinidae > Adranes > Adranes taylori. Next base: position 11,856 of record WYDF02011504.1, read on the forward strand.
TAATTTGTACAAAGCTATATTATCTAAGTGAATTGTTTGTTAAATTTTGTTTTCAGAGATAACTTAACCGTGTTCCATATCCTTCAGTTATATCGTCGACCTAACATACACCCTTTATTCTGATTGGACAGTCTTTGGAATATCCTGGAGTATGAAGGTCGTAATTCTCATCCTCAGAATATTCCCTGACTTATTTATACATTTATAATTACTACATTTCTGCTGATATTCTTACGCATTTTTATAAAACATGCTATGCATTCTCCAGACATTCCTTATTCTTGGTTGAACATATTGCCGCGTTTCTGGCACGGCCGATTTCGGCTTGCTGAACCTTTTGTTTCTGCTATTTCGCCGCTTTCATGCTTCTACTGTTTTGGTGATTCTGCTAGCGCCACCCATGTGGTACTTCGAGGGTATGGAGAGCAATATCTTGCTCTTTGTTCACGGGAATGACTGTCCGCGGGTGCTCCTGGCAGCTTACAGCGTTCCTTTAAATCTCCTGATGTTAACTAATCGCGACTTACTTCCTTTCACTTTTACTACTGTAGCTGCATTTACTGCTCCTGCTGGTTTCCGAATTAGTTTCATGATGATCCCATTTGGCCAGTCTGCTTTTTCAAAACCAGACTCTCTGAGTCGCACATCTTATCCGACTCTCAATTGATTGTCTTCTGCTCTATTTGGTACTTGGGTACCGCGGTTCCTCCGCGTCGATGACTTCTCGGTAGTTTGCTGGGTCACTTCTACTTCATCATTCTGCTTTTCACGTCTCGCGACTTTAAAGCCGCGCTCTTACGTATACATCATTCGGAATTAGTTTTATTTTTCTCACTTCGGCTGACCAGGTGTGCTGAATGGTTCTGGCTTTTCTTACCAGCTCGTTCGTTAGACCTTTAAATTCACGTTAAACCCATATCATCTCTGATATTTGTTTAGCTTGCTGTTCTGGATTATAAATACGTTGATTCTCACACATTTTATTAGTGTTATTATTATTATTAAATTTGTTTAACCTTTTTCATAAATCTGCAATTAACCAATATATTATTATTTATGCCTGAACGATTCTAGCTGTTTTATAGTCCGTTATTGGACTTAAGCAATTTTGTTATACATGTTACCCGATATTAATTGATTTTAATAGTTATATGAAACTTCTGGTCTTTGGAAGGTTGTAAAGGTTGCCTAAGTTAACGATTATTTATTCGCTTTCACGCTTAATTAAAAAAAATGTTATTTGACCGAATCTTACTAACCCGCCATTCTATATTTGGAACTAAAGTCCTAACAAAACTAAAGTTCTAACAAAAAAACCCGATTAACCTCAAATTTTCTTTATGGTTTTTACTACCACTTAAGGTTTCACGTAAAAAAAAGTTGTTGTGCAAGTTCTTTAGGCTTACCCAACGAATTTACCCTCACCCTTTTCTTTCAAGGTTGAGAGTTTATTTAATTATTACTTTTATTTCCTCTGTGTCCTCTGACGACATCGCTAATTAATAACCATCAGTTTAGTTCTTTAGTAAAATTTTTTTTATTTAAACCAAAGAATTTTTTTCTTTTTTGTCCTTGTCCATTTTTTAAGAACTAAGCTCATTTGAAATTGACTTCCACCCGATTTTACAATATTAAATAAGAATTAAGTTATTTTAAATTTACTAAAATAATTTTAGGGTGGAGGGTTGTTCTGTCCAACGTGACGTTGTTGAGAGGGGACGTTTATATGGGTTAGAGTAGCAATCCCCTCTTCACAATCATAGGTACCCGA
>WYDF02011515.1:0-13624 GCA_009867245.2 Adranes taylori
TTAGATTGTTTATTTTGTATGAGTTGTTAATTTCGTTTAAGTTGAATATATAAATGTTTTAAGATAATATGTTTAATTTATTATACGGGGCATCCACAATCTCGCTTGTAGTGAAGGTAGTTAAAGTTAAATTTATACCATAACTACTCTCTATCTTTTGATTTGAAATAATTGAGAAAATTAATTTTTAAAGATAATTTTTTTAAATTTTTTAAATTTCATTTAAATCAATGATTAAAAAAATCATTTGATTTAAATCGTGATTTAAATCAAGCCAACCCTGATTGATGGAAATTATTTTTAATAACTTACATTGTAACATATATTTCACATATAATTTCCAAGTAGTACAATTGATATGAATATAAACTTTCGTATTCGACATAGACAATTTAATAAATACCAAGTTTACAATAGTGAATAAAAATAATAAACATTGATGAATTGAATATTGTTTATACATTTAAATATATTAGTTATATATCAAATATCTTAAAATCAGTGCTCCCCAAACTTAAAAAATGATTAATATATACACGATAACTTATCTGTTATCATATTATATCTGTTAATGATATACAATAATATTCTATACTATTTCTAATACTATTTCAATCAAGTGAACTTATTGTCTGGAGTCACTATTTCCTAGATTTTGTTAATCACAAAAGCAATGTACAACTATTGATAATCAAACTTATTAGTTGTATAAATTATTAGGCAAGAAAACATGATTTAAATTTTTTTATGATACATAAAGGAAAATATAAAAACTGATTTCCTTCGAATGCTTTGACATTTTTATTTTATTCAACACATATATTAAGGTTTTTGTTTCTACTATTTGATTAAACATGGCTAGTGGCCAGAAATTATATTAAGTGGTAGATAGTAGCTGGTGAAGCTATAGCACGAAGTGGGAAGAATCGAAAATTTCGAAACGGTTTTAAGACTCAATTAGAAATGAAATACGAGAGCACAAAGCGGGAGCATCGACTAAAGTACGTAAAAGTACTTAATCAGCAAAATTATCAAATTCAACTAAACAGTTACGAGCTAGTAATATATGCATTTTAGTAGTATATTATGTAAAGCATTCACTGCTATAAAACCCTTTTATTACTTGATATGATGTGTCAAAAATTAAAATAATTTACCTTTCATTCGTTTTCAGCCTTTTAGGGCTAGGTTCCGATGTAGGCGTTTCAACGCCTTGACTTGTATCTGATTCCTGATTCACTGATAAATTTTCGGAATATTCTACTGAACGTGCTGCTTTATTCAGACGATCTGTTTCATTTAATTTCGTTAATTCATATAAGGCTGCCATTTTCTTCTTTTTACGCTCGATTCGTGCTAATCGTCTCGATGATATTACTGATGTCATGGCTTTCTTGTCGTCGATTATTAGATTCTTGCATATAATAAAAAAACTACAAAAGAAATTTGTAGTTACTCAAAACTATATAGGAAATGAAATATTTTCAAAAAATGAATATAACCGCTTACCCCAATTTTATAAAAAGAGTATATATAACATTGTATAGAGACACGCTGATTAATAATTTTAAACCAAATCCTAACATTTTAAATCTTGAAAGTTTGTTGAAGGATTTTTGATACGTTTGTGAAAGTGAGATTTTAGGTTACCAAACAAAACAATAATCAGCAAGGCTATCTGGATAATTTTGCATGTATAAAAAAGACTCACCTGAGACATTTGGAAATTCGCTTATTGCGATAAAAATGACGAATATACAAAAACACAAAATGAAAATTTAAGATTTTCTAACAAAATAAACGAGCAAATTCTAAAAATAGTAACTTTAAGTAGGCAATCATATACACAAGATCAAATTTGTATTAGTTGGGACTAGATTATTTCTCTACTCAGATGTTAAGGGTGATGATTCTCTAAAATGCACAGGATAATGATTCTTTAAAATCAGTTGTAGCAACTTTACAGCACGTTTTCAAACGTAGACAAAACTCAATTTTGATCATTTGTGACTATCACATAAACATTTTACTTGCTAAGCCTCTAACGATAATAATTTTGTAATATTTTTTGTGCATTTTTATATTTAATTAATATAAAATTAAATGCTTCTTTTAATTCTACATATAAATGTTTTTATGTATAATTAATAACTAGACTATAAAATTTCTAGATTTATATATCAATATTTTTTACAAAATAATATTGTGGTACAACACGAAGAACGAAACCTTACTTTTAATGCACTATACTAATAGATGTATACTACTTGTTCATGTAGATAGATAGATAGATAGATATTTATTTACGGGAAACCCCCTTTAAATACAAAAATATAATACAAATGTAACTTAAACTTATAGTAGTAGGTAAATAAAGATTTTAAATTTAATATCTTACACAATAATTTGGTACATGTTATAGAAAACAATAATTTGGTACAATGATTTGGTACAATAATTTGGTACATGTTATATGTAGTTACAAACATTTGTTGACTAATCGCGTCGCGAGCGCGCGCGACAAAACACAAGGTATATAGTTAGTACGTAAGAATACGCAGTATGCGATGAATGTCAAAAAAGAATCAACACGAATAATGCATTTAACATTTGAACGCTACCGAACATTATTGCTCTAGTTTCTTGAATCTTAAACGAACTACTATTTACTTTCTTTTCATCTAAGGTAATTGATAAGTTAGGGTAAGTAGTTCAGCTTGGTGAAAACAGGATTTTCAGATTCTTTAATAATAATATAATTGCAGTTAAATATGGAACAAATTTTAGAAAAGTTATTAGTGTCTGACACCAAAATTATTTCTGAGGTAATTATTTCATTTTGAATACTGCCGCTAACCTTAAAAGAAACTAGTGGTAATTTATTTTTTTAACGTTAAAGGGTTCTGTAGAATTAAAAGAAGCATTTAAAACGCCGGATGCTATTCCAGCTTTATGCGACGTATTAGTTACTTCAAATAATCCACAGATAAGACAAGTTGCTGTAGTTATTTTGCGTAGGAGGTTAAGTCAAAAACATTTATGGAATAAATTAAACATGGAAACAAGGAATAGGTACGTACTTATATAAGTTTTAAGTTTAAACTAATCTTTTAGAAATATTGGTAGAATAAAGCAAGGTATGCTACCAGCTCTTGTTAATGAACAAGACAGGAATGTGAAAAATGGAATTGCAAGATTGATGGGTTTAATAGGAAAATTTGAATTGACTAGTAATAGTTGGCCTGAACTTATGCAATTTATACATCAGTTATGTAGTAGTGACACTTCTGTAGATAAAGAGGTAGGGCAATAAATGCCTCTATTGTATGTAGTATTTAATGGAATAATTTTATTTAGTTTGGAATGTATACTTTATCAATTATTACTGAAGTATCACAAGGAAGTTACATTCCGCATCTTGAAACTTTTGGACAATTATTTACGAATATTTTAAATAGTTTACCTGACCAAAAGGGAGATTTAGCCTATTACACTGTTTTGACAATGAAGAATTTAGCGTCAGCAATTGGAGGATATCCACAGGTTAGCTTTAAATTTAAAATCACCCCTAACTGTCATTTAGTAAAAAAAGCAATATTTCAAGTATTTTACATAAACTATGTGTGTTTACACTTTGTGAACTTATTTTTTATTTAATTTATCCCTAAATAGTAGCAAATTTTCGGCACTTTGAAAGATAGATTTATTTTCTCGTTCGTTAAAAATGGCAATAGATCTAGATATAGTTACTTTTACTAGTCTGAGGAATTATAACTTAGTAATAATCTATAGTAATAGTAATAATATATCGTATGTATGTTTTAGATGATAAACACTTATTATACTCTATTACCTTGCGTTTTGGAAATAGCTAACGCATTTGCTCATCATAGTGAGCCGAAAAAAGCTTGTGACATATTCGAGTTGTTAGATGAGTTAATTGAATACGCTATAACTGTTGTAGTATCACATATCCGTCCAGTTGTTGAATTGTGCTTGAATATCGGAAGTAATCAGAATTTAGATAATCAGGTAAAAGAAGTTTTTAACTAGTTTTGTGTATTATGTTATCAATAATATTAATGTTTGCAGGAAATTAGCTATAAAAATTAATTGAAGAATATTAATTAATGTAAAATCTATAATTTGTTGTAATTAAATAAATATTAGGTTCGTGTACGAGCAATTGGTATTATTGGTTGGATAATTCGTACGAAAAGCAAAGTTATACTTAAGAATAAGTTAATTGAGCCGATTATTGATGTAATCATGCAACTGATGGCACGTCCACCCGAAAGTGATGACAGTGAGGAATATTTCACCGGCAATCCGGATCAGTATAGTACAACAACGATAGGAGCTCAAACGCTTGATGTGATTGCTATCAATATGCCGCCGGAGAAAATTGTAGCATTAGTTTTAGCTCGCGTTGAACCATCTTTACAGGTTAGTTAATTCAAATCAAAACATTTATTGGTGCTAATCACAAGTTGCTCAGGTCACAAATAATATAATATACAATAGTAATAGTATTACTTATGTGCAATACATATATGTTTTAATTCCACTGACCAACCAATGACCAGGAGCTCCCAGCCCTCAGGCGAACCATTCTATGACAGACCACTCCTTTAAATTTAGAAATTTGGTAGGACAATAAAGTGCTTTTCGTAGAAAGAATTGCTTGACGGTTGTCTTAATTTTTTTGAAATGAACACATTTGATTTGTTGGGGTAGATGATTGTAGAAGTTAATGGTCCAGTTCCTTGTACTATCTTGCGTTCTGAATAATCTGGTGCTTGTTAACGCAATATTTGTTTTATATCTAGTCTTGAAATTATGTTCATGTACTTGGATAACTTAATTTGTGTTGAACCAATCTTCTGCATTGGCCATTGCTTCCCTGCTTTTGTTACACGCCTCGGATTTTGCGCCAACAACAGATCTGGGGAGATCATTTATGAAACACTATGAACTGGAGCCCTGGGGAATTCCATGTTCTACATAGCGCTCCTATGATTCTTTCCCGCCAAACTTCACACACTGTTCACGGTCCGATAAGTATGATTTTATCAATGTTCGCTTTTACTTTCGACGTTGTACTTAATTAGTTTGAGTACAACGTCGTAGCACTGCTTTCAGAATTGTTTCAGTGGTTCTAGAACCTTGCCTCATTCAAAATTGTTCTTTTACAAACAAGTTGTTAATCTCGAAATGAGAGTATAATTAGTGTTTCAAGATTTTTTGGAATATTGTGAAAATGTCGGCACAGTGGATATTGATCTATAATTGGTCAAATCATCACGAGGTCCCTTTTTTATCAATCGGAGTGACTACTTATTTCTTAAGAATATTTGAAAATATTTCTTCTTGTACGCACCGATTTATTAACAAGGTGAGAGGTTTAATTATTTGATTAATTACACAACTCAGCTTATGTTTAGTCCCTAAATATCACAAGATTTATTTAGTTTAATATCAAATATTCCACTGCGCACGTAGTTTTCTGATACCTCTCTGAATTTAAACGGGTGAAATTTACATGACTCATCTATAAATTCCAATGATATTGACAAAGAAGCTATTGAGTTTGTTAGCGTCTATGCCCTTAAGGTGCCAGAATCGCATGTCCTTAAGGTGTTCCTTTTGGAATTTATTACATGACACATATATTATTCTTGATTACTTGAATTATTGATGAATTTAGTATTTGCAATTATTTTACCATTTTTTATGCTGTCATTATATTTGGTTTTGTAGTTTTGATATTCAAGATTAAGTACTTCAGTTTTAGCTTTATCAAAAGCGTCTCTTATAAGATGCAGAATTCCCCTCATATTTTCAAGTTCAGGGGTGAAACATTCAATTTTATTTCTCTTCGATAACTTGGATGTTATCTTTTTCTACGACAATGCTGCGTAATAGTTATTTATGAATATGTCATAAAATCTTTGGAATTTATCTTGCGCATTTATGCTGCCTAGAGTTTGGTCCCATTTTACAGGATCAAATAAGTTGTAGAATCTTATTTTGCTTGCTGAATTAATGAGATGAATAATTTTATTTACAATTGTGTCATCCTGAGGGCTTATTTGCAATTTGAGTTGTATATCAAAATGGTCCGACATGGCCAGATCCACTTCGTGACTATAAACATTATTTGTAAAGACATTGTTGATGCAGTTACTTTGTCTTGTTGGGAATTCTACAAGTTTATAAAAGCCGCAGCTGCCTAAAAAATCACATAGGTTAGTTGCGTGTGTATCTAGCTTGTATATTGAACTAAAAAATCTCTCTAAAATTTAACTCAATTTTAATAATCTACGTGCACATTCTTTGTGCACAAAACACGAATCAACCATACATTCGTTATTGGTAATTAAATTTGTGAGCTTTGCTAATCAGCGGCATTCTCCCTTTAAAAACTTAATTGAGAGGTGTATCTTACGATATAATTATGCATTAGTATTGCATTATGACGTCGAATTCGTCTGAAATTACATTATAGTCATGGGTGAATCGTTTATGTCACATACCCTTGGACAAAGAATTTCTAGCGAATTATATTGAAATGACACCAAACATTTATTCATTCTTGTAATGGAAAACATATTTCAAATTCCTGATGATTCGAAATAATTCTATAAACAATTGCCGCCTTTTATTACATGCGTTTTTTCTCGATTTTTTTCATGAATCTAATACGTATTTCTATTTTACAAGGAAATTCATCTATTATTAAATAACAAAAATTATTAAATAACAAGTCCTCTCAAATTATCATTTTTTTACAACGTAAGAACACTCGTTTTCCGAAGTCTAATAAACATTATAGGCGTATATTTTACATATTCAAACAATTTCGGTAATGAGGAATCATGCTTTCTACTTAGTACAGTCAATGAACAGTCAATTCCAAATTCTCGGGCAATTTTACCTTTGACAATATTTCAATATGGAACAAATGCTTATTATTGTGAAGAATTCTTATTATTGTACTATCATGCCGTTTAAGACACTCAGTAAGTTAAATTGGATAAAGTTTATGAATGCATAGGCGTGCGAAGCACAATTTTGTCGTATTTGATGTGCGTGTCTATGATAATGGACTGATATGCTCTTCTAATCAATTATAAGCTAATTTATTTCTAGTTGAGTGAATTTTAAAATACTAAATCAATCATGAGCTGTGTTATTAAACTAAATGCGCTAAATATATGAATATGTGCTGATACTAATTTTTTTTGTAGGGCAATGATATATATGCTCAAAAATCTGCCTATCTCGCATTAGCGGTTTTAGCCGAAGGGTGTGCTGATCATATACGAACGAAATATATACAATCATTCTTAAAATGTATTTACGACGGAATACGGAGTCCGAATGTTGTTGCGCGAAATGCTGCATTTTTTGCGCTTGGTCAATTTTCCGAGCATTTGCAACCGGAAATAAGTCAATATGCAAGTGAGTTACTTTTTCGTATAGGGCCTCTTATTCTTATAGTTTAATGTTAGCTACTAATAATTAAGTTTTATTTATAGAAATTGTGATGCAATGTTTAACTATTTTCTAGATGAACTTCTTCCAGTTTTTTTCGATTACCTAAGTCAGTTATTTAGTTCCATTCAGAAATCAAAAGTACCAGATGATAAAATTCCAGATCGTATGTTCTATGCGCTTCAAACATTTTCTATGAATCTCGAGGATGGATTATTACCATATTTACCTACTTTAATGGACAGGTATACATTGTTTCTGTTTATAATTATTTTTTATATTTCTGGATGTATCAATGCATCAATTTCAAATTGCAAATTTCACTTATTTTCCTGTTCATAGATTATTTGTCGCTTTGAATCCAGCTGGTGCATCAACAAAACTTCAACTGATGGCTTTGACGACTTTAGATTCGATAGTATGCGCTGTTAAAGAGAAGATTCTACCATATTTTCAACAAATCATACAAATATTAGACACATACATTAATCCGGATCAGAAATCTGAATTATACGGTTGTTTTGAGTTGCAATGTAATGCATTGGGTAAGTAAATAAAATTTGTTTTTGTTTCCCGCTTAAGAAGAAAATTGTAATACTTTTTTTATTTTGCTCATCTTTAATATTGCAGAATATTACTACATTTTATTTTCTGAACGGCTAAGTTTGTCAACTGTTTCTTTTTTTTTTTATTTAGTACAAATTTTGATCATTTTATTTTAATTTTATCCTAGGAAACTATTTGTAGTTCTCACATTAGTATTTCATATTAAATATAATTTGTATTTTCCAGAATGTCTGGCAAGTGTAGTAGAACATGTAGGTGAAGAGACTTTTAAGCCATTAGCCGGACAAACATTACAAATGGCAATGAGATTATTGGAAACGTTCGATCCAGATGTAAGAAAAAGTCTATACTCATTGCTTGCAGCACTCGCAAAAATCATGAAAAATGATTTTACGCCTGTTTTGCCAACAGTTGTCGAAAAACTAATTATGAGTATAAATAGTAATGAAGGCGTTGTGGTAAGTTTTTATGTTTTTTTTTTCTTTTTTCTTAGTTATTCTTTATAATCTATTGATAAATTTTTAAATGTAGAAAATTTAGATAATGAATGATGTTACTTATGAAACTAGCCTGTTATCCGAGCTTGTTTAAATAAGAATTAATAGATATAGATAACATGCATGCAATTGTTTCAAATGTACTTTAAGAAAACTCCCGCTTTTTAAAACGCAGCGACTCGTCACAGATCGCGCAAACAAATACAGAATAAAACGACATTTGGAAATATATGACTCGGGCGCCAGGTCCGTTTAACGTGAGACCTCACGCTGGAACTGATGTTGTCCCTTCGGTCCTCAGTAGCTTCCTGATAGCACATGCAGCTGTGAGTCTGTGAGTCTTGCCAGATGTCCAAGATTCGTGTTCTTGTGGGCAGCTGTAATAAACTTAATACTAATGAGTGAAACAGCATTAATGATTTCACAAAACCGTCTATTGTTTTTCATAGACAATATAAGCAGAGAAAGAAAATATTAATGCACAAATCAATGTATAAATGTTAAATTAAATTGATGTCGCAATTATGGCTAATTATAAATAAACAAAAACAATATACCCAAGCATTTACATCAAATAGTGCAAATACATAATAATAATCAAAAACGGTGCATATAAAGTAGTGCAGCGATAAAATAATAAAGCGGCGAAAATATGGAAAGCGTATACAAGCAATCGATATTACAATGGGGAGGGGGATTCAAGCATAAAATATGAATAACCGGAAAGGTAGGTGTACTAGAAATGTACTTCTATGACACGTAACACCGTAATTTACAGTGATGCTACTGTTGTCGTGTGACTATAACTGACTGTAATGCGCACTGGCCACAGGTATACACTCTATTAAGGTGTGGAAAGAAAAGGATAGTACAACTATGACGAGTAACACCGTAATTGGCACTGATGTTACTACAACTAACTAATGCGCACTAGCCAGAAGTATACACTCTACTAAAGCATGAGAGGTAACAGGAAACACTACAAGCGCATAACACCTCTTGAGCATTGGCATTACTGTTGCTGTGATTACAAATTGAGTGATTACCAATAACTGTAATGCACACTAGGTAGCAGTAAATACTTTAGTAATATAGGAAGTAGGTTGATGGAGGGGCAGGAAAAGAAACAAAGCTATTCAAAACACATTCAATGTAATAAAACCGTATATATAAAGTCGCTTACGAAAGGCGGTTACTCCTCGGCGGATGTCTCCTATTAATAGACGATAATTTTATAAGTTCAATTATCCGCTTTGATGGGAATATTCAAATAAAAATGGTTATGTATTTCCAATATTACAACTAATCTATAATAGCGCAATGCCTGGGAGTCTACAGGTTTGAAGAACCTACCAGTCTCCAGACATTACCCTCTTTACTGCGTAAACAATAGTTGTTTCAGAGATTTTAATAAATGGTATTACAGAGAAATTGGTTAAAGAAAAATTTATTCAATAGTTCCTACAATTTTGTTCATTTACGTTAGTCGCTCTTAAAGATAGATGGTGATATATGGCGTCAGTTATAAAACAGTGTTATCTTGTTAATTGATCGGAATCTGAGATTATGTTTGCTTGAGTTGTTTTTGCTAATTGAGAATTCTACATTTTTCACAGACATTTTTCCAAATGTTTCTAGTTCAGCCTACAACAAAAAGAAATTATTGACAGTGTACAGAAAGTTACAAAAATTACAGATGTAAGTCAACAATATGGCGTACATGGATCAATTGTGACAAATTCTTCTCAACAAATAGGCCAGATTTTAGGTAACGGGTTCAATACAAATTTTTGGCCGGAACAAATTTTGTATTAATGAAATCCAGGAAGAAAATCTGGAGATTTTCCAAATTCACTAAAGATTTTCCAAATTCATTTGAAATTAACTTAATCAAAGTCTATTTCTTGTCTCCAAGTTGGTTTTGGTCGAACATTTCAGTGGAAGAACTAGTTCCCGGTTTGAGATCACTTTATACCAAAGCTTTATTTTCACAGTTTTTCGACGTTATTTATTATTTTGATAAGGTTAAAGGAATTTGGGAAGCCTCTGCTTCATATTCTTCACGGCATTTTTTTATTAAAAGTACTTGCTAAGCAATGACTGAAAAAAGTCGTTACCTCTTTTTTTTTGGATGCAACTGTGCACTTTAAGCTACTGAAGACTAAGAAGTAGCTGGAGCCATGGAACAGATCATTTCGACGATGAGAAACCTGAACATAGGAGAAATTGCTGCAGCTAATATGGAAAGGTTTATGACTTTGCGAACATGAAACAAATGACAGAAAATATCACTTTAAAGCTATTTTCAAAAAGAGGAAGGCATAGTCTACTCTTCATCAATTTCTTATTCTCCATTCAAGAGAAAAGACGGAATAAAGATAAAGTAAACATCCTTTCAATATCTAAGGGTTATTAAAATTTATATACTCATTACTTATTTCATACTTTTCATTGTTAAATAGTAGACTATAGTAACCAATAATATTGTATATTTGGCCTGACAACCAATAATATTGTATATTTGTGTTTGACAACCAGTGGTGTACCCAGGGCGAGGGGAGGGGGCGTTGGGGCTGCGCTTCCCCTCAAGTATTATTATTTCTTTGATATCTCAGTTTTTATATTTGTTCATAAACCGCCCCCCCCCCTCTCCCTAAGGTTAAATTTCTGAATACGCAACAAATTAATCTCCACATTGCATAACTTAGATTTCAATAAATTCGCAAGTTGATTCTAATTCCGAGACGGATTACTGTCGAACTATGACCTATCACTCTTGATGTTGTGAAAAGTAAATGATAAATAAAACGTAAAAATTTTATTATTCCCAGGTCCCATGTGATGAAGAAGAGGAAGATGCAAGTAAGAAAGGAATTGATGTATTCAATAAGTGTAGTAATGACCTTGATGATGAATCTCCAAGCGAGGAGGATATTGCTGATGAATCTGATGCCTCCAGCGATGATGAGGATGAAGATTGGAGATATAATGTGGAGAATTCCTATGTGGATGAAAAGGAACAAGCGTGTTTATCAATAGCTGAATTATGTAAACATATGGGAACGCAGTTTATTCCGTTTATTAACGGAAGTTTCGAACCGATATTGAAATTGTTGAATTATCCTCAGGTATATTTTTTCCGAAATTTGAATTTTACACATGTTTCATAAATTTCTATTAACGAAAATAATTTATTTTTGAATAACAAGTTATTTTATTCTATCCGTATTAAATGAAGAACTTCCAAACTTGATTGATTTCAAAATATACTTTCTTCTCCTAGGATGGTGTTCGAGAAGCATCGATCATTGCTCTCGAACAATTCTGCATAACACTGCATAAAGTTGATGATACCGATGCAAATCGTATGACTGTATTAAAAGCGCTCGAAGTGTTTGTGCCAAAATGCGCCGAAATTATTAGGCTTGATAGCGAACGTAATGTTGTAATGGCAGCGATGAATGCCTATGCGAATCTTCTCGAAGAATTGAAAAATGTTGTTTTGATTGGCGAGGGACATCGTGAAGCAATTATGAATTGTGTTATTGATGTATTGACTTATAAGACAACATGTCAGGATCAAGATGTTGATAACGAAATTAGCGACGAGAATGTAGAAGATTCCGAACAAACTGAACTTGTTATGGAATATGCCGGTGATATTATACCAAAATTTGGAAATGCAATCGCTCCAGACGATTTTCTTTGTTATTTTCCAAACGTCTTAAAACTTATGACCACGAGAGCTGTAAATATTTGTTAATAAATTAATTTTCTAGATACATTTTAATGAATCTTTTCTAGAGAAATTACCACAGTGGCTCACAGCGCTCGTTCGCAATTGGTGTTTTAGCAGAATGTATGGAACCATTAAATCGATTTGTAGAAAAATTCGTACAAACGCTTCTCCAGATATGGTACGAGGGTATGAAGGATGGTAGCGATGATGTTCGTAATAATTCGGTTTATGGTCTTGGAGAAATGGTTCTACATGGAAAAGATGTTATATTTCCGTATCCTTATTAAAATGTGAATACAATTCTAAATAGAATTATTCTTGGTCTAGAGATTTACTAAACATTAGCTGTATTAGGTATACTATATATTGATTTTTATATGCTTGCTGATATATTTTCTTGCATTTGCAATTACACGAGTTTATTTCTTAACTAAATAATTAATAGATTATATACAAATATTCTGCAAGCATTGTCATCTTTATTAGCAACAGAATCACATGCAGGTACCAGAGATAATATTTGTGGAGCAGTAGCGAAAATGATCCTATCAAATGTTACCATATGTCCTATGGAACAAGTAAGTTGACTTATTCTAAAATCAGAAAAGTTATATGTTCCGTACCTCACAGATGCTTGATTATTTTATTTTATTACTTTTTAATATTTTGCCAAGCAGAGTGACAAAAAATTAGGTACAGTTGAGAAAATATTTGCATGTATACGCTTTTTCTACTTAATATATTGATTGTATGTGTTCAAACTATTTCTCGAACCATTTTTTCATTCCGAAAAATGGAAAAAGAGGTCAAGGTTACGATAAACAGATGATGAAAGTCGTAGCACAACATGGTAAAACTTAATTATACGCCTATTCTAACAGATCTTATAACAACGATATATCTATTGTACCTATTGCCACCTTAAAATGAGCTATAGCGCATCCCTCACCGCTCGCCATCTTACGCTGCACAAACGTACCGTTGGGCCAGACTGTGGGCCACAATCAAAGTAAAAGGAAACCACATCGAACAATGGGCTGAAATTCATTGACTACATTCTATTTTCTTACAAACTAATTTGGTATACAAATGAATTTGTGTGAATTTGGTGTACAAATTTCAAAAAAATATTGAATTTATGGCCTTTCGAATCGGTAACAGATCTTTCCTCGAACCCTGTTCATTTGATATACATAGGTATTAAGCGAGCATGATGAATGGGAAGCTTGACAAGGAATTACAATCTGCCTAATTAAATAAAATATTTTATTAAATAAAATTTTTTAAATTAAAATTAAATTTAAAATTTTTAAATTAATTTTAA
>WYDF02011526.1:0-13623 GCA_009867245.2 Adranes taylori
ATAACATTTAATGCAAATTTTATTGAAACACATGTAATAAACTTCATATCCAAATATTAAACAATATTGCATTAAGTTGTAATATTCAATAATTTTGGTTTTACCATTTAAAATTTGTTTATCAATTTCTTAATTGAAATTGGATAACCCTAATAGGGGTCACATTCCAATCGCAATCCTTTCGATCGTCTTCTTTCAAAAATCGCACTATAAGAGAACATTTACAACTAAGTCACGCTCCTCCTCAATTGCTACTGGCTTCTGTACGGGAAATATATTGGATTCTGGAGGCAGGTTATTAGCTAGATTTACCACCAAATAGATTACAACCTACTCTGGTATTTGTTAATGTACAGACTGATTTTGCAGAGCCAATAATTATAAAGGATCATATTGGTAGGAAAGCAAATTCCATAAAGGTTTACATTTGTTTGTTTGTGTGTATGAGCACCAAAGCGGTGCATTTAGAACTGGTAACAGGATTTTCATTTAGAACTTGGAATCACCAATTAGCTCTTTGTCGAGTTTTATAATTACACGCTGTACACTTGAAAAGCTTCTCTCTGTTATGAGTTCGATTTTGATACAGAAGACTTTCTTTGTGTACAGTTTTGAAGTCACTTTCCGTACACTCGAAAAACTTCTCTCCTGAATGAGTTCGTTCGTGTCTTAAAAGTATTGCTTTTTCTACAGTTGAAACCACATTCCACTCGAAAGGCGTTTCTGCGTTATGAGTTTATGTATTAGAAGTAACCTTTTTTGTTCAGTTTTAAAGTCACATTCCGTACACTCAAAAGGCTTCTCTTCGTTATGAGTTCTTTTGTGATGCATAGGATTTATTTTATGTGCAGTTTTAAAGCTACACTCGACAGGTTTCTCTTCTGAATGAGTTTGTTTCTGTTTTAGAAAATTTTCTTTTCCTGCAGTGTTGAAGCCACATTCCATACACTCGAAATGCTTCTCTCCTGAATGAGTTCGTTTGTAGTTTAGAAGAGTTTCTTTGTGTGCAGTCTTGTAATCACATTCCGTATACTCGAAAGGTTTCTCTACTGAATGATTTTGTTTGTATGTAGTTCTGATGTTACATTCCGTACATTGATGTCACAGCTTAGTTCATCTTTCTACTTAACCTTCTACGTATATGCATGTATATCATTTGGGGTGCTTTTTTATTTTTCGTATACGTACGAAGTACGTATAGGCATATGGAAGATATAGGATTCATGTTTTGAGAATTTTAGCTATTTCACATCAGTACGTCTCTTATATTGAAATTATTGCAATCCGTCAATGCGTATTTCGAAGAGAGGATCATATGGAACAATTTTCCATATAAAAAGTTTTTTCTAAACATTTTTTCTTGCTCAAAATATTAAAAGAAGGTCGAATTTCACAATGTTTGTGCATGCGTACGTATGGATGTATGTTTCAGAATAACTAGATGAAATTTGGTAGACAGGTGTAGACGGTGATTCTACAAAACGGTTTTTCATTTTTTTCCAATATGGCGGAAATGCGCGGTGTTTTACACGCCAAATTTTGCGCCTTGTATTCTGTATCAAACAAATGTCCCACGTTGCCGCGTCCAAAGTTTGACAAACTTTTCGATATATCTCAGGAACTATAGAAGATAGAACGTTTGAATAAACTTTATTGTATAGGCTACCTAAGCATCTTCGTTTTTATATTAAAATTTTTTTCTAAAATTAAAGTTTTACATATATACAGGCTGTTCATTTTGTTCTAAAGGGATATGCAAAATATAACAAAATCGCACAAGTAATTTTGGGAGTATATGTATATATATATATATATATAACGACCATTATTGGCATAAAATAAATAAAATCCTTACAACTGCAACTTACATTAAATTTCATATTTCAAATAATAATAATAATAAGACAACCTAATAATAATAATTACAAGAAACCATTTGACACCACTCCATATAGTTTGGTTATCAAACTATTAGAGAATCTAAAAGTCCACGATAGATTAGTGAATTGCACACAAACACTCATGTTGCAATGGTCAACTCGCTCTGTCATTAAAGCTGACAAGAAAAACGATGTAACGAACCCAGTCCGTTGTCAAAGGAGCATTTTCCAAGGCGACTCCCTAAGCCCTTTGCCGTATTGGATTTCACTACTCCCTCTATCCGTAGCTTTACGTCGCTTGAAAGGGTACCCATGTGGAAATACCTGGTAGTCGGATGCACAGCGTAAGTAATCTGTTTTATATGCATGACTTAAAACTTTATTTTTCCGGCTAAAAGGAGTTAGCCAACTCCTTAAACAGATTATAAAATGGCGGCAAGATGAGCTGAAAATCCTTGACCGATCTAAAGTGATGCATATAAATGGCAGCATCCATCCTAGGTCTTCCGTGCCTCGTCTTTACCTTCCAAGAAATGAAGGTGGCCGAGGTCTTCCGAGTATTGAGTCAATGCATGGCTGTATGGTAATAGGAATGGCTAACAGGGTTACCAACAACCTAGATGACCCTTTTATGAAATTTGTGCATGAGCACGAATTAGCGGCTGTTGTGTAATTTCTAGACAAGGCTGCAAAAAAGGCGTCCGAATCCCTTGGACTATCGTTCTCGACAAATATGCGGGCGAAAGGTGGTGAAGCAATGAACGTGATGGAGTTAGATATCGAGGTTGCCAAAAAGGCAGTTCGAAAATCAGAATTGGCAATATTCAAAGAACTCCATCGGGATAAATCAATCCATGGCCAATTTTATAACGTCCTTGCCGAGTTAGAGCTGTCACCACATTTAACATTCGGCTTTTTAAGATCTGCCTGCCTGCGATCTGAAACTGAAGGATTTATTTTTGCATGCCAAGATGGTGTTATAAACACGCTTCCCTATCGTAAGAATATAATGGCTGTACAGATGGCAGCTACGAACTGCGGAGCATGTAATTACTCGCTGCATGCCCGGTGTGTACTAGAACAAAATACATCCAGCGCCACAATGCCGCCTTAAAAGATATTTTCATCTGCGTCATTCTTACGGTATAGACAAAGACTCGATTGCACCTTTTGTCGTTAAGGATATTGAGCCCGTACTCGAAAATGACACCGTTAAAATATTTGGGAGTACGGTTTTCCTACAACCCATCAAATAGCCGCAAACAAACCTGATATTGTCTTATTAGATTCCACTAATGTTCCTTATAGAATTTTATAGCCCCGCTGATAAAAATATTGAAAGTAAGGAACGAGAAAAAGTGGCTAAGTATCAGGATTTGCTATGCGAGCTAAGGATCCAATATCCACGCCATTTCATCAAATTGGTAGTCCTCATCATTGGAGTCATGGGAGGCGCCAGGTCCTCCCTACTGTATTAATACTCTACCGATTTACGAGGCCAAAGCTGAAGAATTAGCAAGTCTGATGCAAAAGGCCGTAATCCTGGATTTACTTCACGACCCGACAATGACGTGAGGACTTACTCTATTCTTTAGGGAGTCTTTACGTGACATCTGCCCAAGTCGTGCTGAAGTTGAGATTCTTAGGAGGTGCATGCTTCAAAGTGAAAAAAAGTGATTATATATTTCGTAGTTAATTAAATTGTAACTCACATTCCCCTTTACTTAAAAACTTCCTGTATTACTCGCCGTTTCCCACATAAAACTAGGATTAAGAAGGAATAAGGAATTTTCTTTCTTTTTACCCTTATCTCCTTTCCCTTTTCTTACTCTCCTCAATAATCTTTCCCATTACTCCTATACCATTAATCCTCCACCACCAAAGCATCCTCTTATATTCCTTGCCAGTCGTCTTTCTTCTTCACTCCATATCATTCCCGTACATGTATTCACCCAATGTTCCCACCTTTCCTCATCTCTTCCACATATCCTATATTTTCTTTCGCTCTCATTCATCCAGTAACTCTCATTTATTTCCCTTCTACTCACTACCGCATTTAAATCGCGCCATCATCCTTTTCTTATTCATTTGCATTTGCTATCATATATTCTGACAATCCCTCTGTATTCATTATATTGTAATATTTCCTATTGTATCTACCATTTCTTTATTTTTTCATCGTTCTTACACCTCAATATAATTCATCCTCATCTCATCTTCATTTACAGCTTCTTTCACATCGCACATTACCGCATACCATATTTCCATCGACCATACTATTCTATCATAAAGTTTCTTTCTCTCTTTTTCCCATTCATTCCTATCCTTTCTTTCCGCCTCCAGATTCAATACACTTCAATAATTTCATTCAAATACACCGATGTCACCAATCCTTCATTCTCATCCACCATTATCTTTTTCTCGTTCCTTCCAAACTATTTAATACCTTTATTCCAACATTTATACTTCCCACATTCTTGCAAAACAATCTCATTCAGTGAGATTGTTTCCTTTCTCTACTCCAATTATTCTCCTCAATACTCCATTTGTCACCCTTTCCATCTCTAATCTTTTTTTTACCGCCCATACTTACGCTCCATATAACACTATACTTTGCACACAAACTTTCATTATTAATATCCTCACTCTTACCGAATCCCCAAATTTCCTTTCCCACACACATCTTAATCTTTCCATCGCCACTTTCGCTTTCGTTACAGTTACTCTTATGTGTTCGTTACAGCTCCTATTAAAACTTAATGTAAAACCTAAAGATTTATACATTTTCATGTTCTCTATTAACTTCCCTTCTACTTCAAACTTGTTATTCTTCCTGCTTCTCCCACCTCCCATCTTGCACAACGTCACTTTCGTTTTGTCCACATTGATCTGTATCCCTTCTTTTCATATATTTATTCACTCTTTCAATCATTTCTTCTGTCGTTTTTGCCATACACACAACATTATTCGCAAATCCAAATGACCACACATTCTCTTTCCCAAGTACCTCCACTCTTCCCCTTCCTCAATACATTCTCTAAATAAGATATGTAACTATTGAACATACCCCCACACATTGGGCATCCTTGACTCACTCTCTTTCGTATTTCAAAATATTCAGACACATAATTTCCCACTCTTGCTCTTACTTTTGTCGCTTCATACATTCCCCTTGCAATCCCAATTATTCTTTCTGGCATTCGCACTATTTTCATTCTCTTCCATAATTTCTCTCACAGTGTTGTCAAATGCTGCCTGTAGATCCACAAACAACAGGTACATTTTCTTGCCTATACACAACTGATTCACAATGTAATTTAACATTACCAAATTATCCGTTGTGCTTCTACCTTTTATAAATACACTTTGCGTATTCGACGACACCCTGCTCTAACTCAGATACCTCACAATCCTCTTATTCATAATTCTTTCAAACAACCTATATACTCCATTAATGATAATAATCCCTCTATAATTCACCACCTGCGCTCTATCACCCCTCTTGTATATCGGGCTTATTTACATATCTCATTCAATCCTCTCACTAATACTTCAATGCATTTCAGATTCAGGCATCCCCAAGTTTCACATGGAATCACATCAGGCCCTCCGCACTCCCTTTATACTTCATCTTCCGTAATGTTATCCTCATTTTCATCCATACCATTTCCATTCATCTTAATCCCATCTTCTCTTACCCTTATCTCCTTACTCATATTGAATTTACATTTATTCTCCCACTCATTTATCCCTATTATGCATTCTTCTCTGTCATTACCTATTTGCCCCATTAATTCTTAAATATTTCATTCAATTATTCACTTTCATTTTCGCATTTGAAACTTTTAATTCTTTCTTTTTCCTCTGCCTCCCGTCTTTCCCTACTTCTTTTTTCAGCTTCTCTTAGTTTGCTTTTTGCATCGTACTCCTTCCAGTCCAATTTCCCTTTTCTAACTCTCCTTAATACTCCCCTTCCTTTTTTTTCCCAAAACTCCATGCCTCATCAAAACCGTTCCATTCCTCCTTTTTTCTCTTTCTATCATCTTTTGTCCTCTTTTTCATACTTCTTATGATCCCCTGCAATTTCTTCCCATTTTTCATTTTCTAATCTTTCCTTAAATTCTCTTTTTTATCCCATCTAAAACTACTTTCCCTTTCTTTATTTCCGTCGCCCTTTTTTTCTGTATGCGAATCCTACCTTAGTCTCCATTCTATTTCGATCGGGAAATGTTCTGCTTCTACTCTTTCTCCTATCTTTATCTTCGCAAGAAATCCACTCGCTCTTTCATTCATTACTGCATAGACAATTCCGGATCCTCACCATGCCCTCTAAATGTTATTTCTCCCATTCTGTCTCCTCTCATACAACTATTATCCACCATTAGCTCTTCATTTTCCACCAAGAATTTCCTTCCCATTGCACCCACAAGTTTATCCCATGATTTTCTCTCAACAACTTCCCCATCAGTTTTCTCAATTCCAAATCCCATTTCTCCTATTCTCACATTCCATTCCCCTAATATAATGAATAAGTCTATTTCCTCATTCGTTTGTTTGAATTTTGCTCGTTGGTTGTTGATTCGCTTAGATACAGTCCGCATTTTGTCATAGGTTTGCGGTAAATCTAGACAAGTTTTGTAGATGCCCTTTCACATTCATTCAGACGATTTATATCTAAAGTCCGTTCAATTGGGGAAATTAAAAACTTATTAAAATAAAAAACTTATTAAAACCTATAGCATTTTATTTATTCTTTCAATCATTCAAGTGCTACAACAGTTGTGATCATGTTTTTTACAAAATATAACATTTCAGTCAAAAGTAATCATTACACTTATTTATAAATTGGTATAAAAGATTTCAAAGGAGTATAAAACATCTGGTAATTAGAATAAACTAAACTACATTATAATAATTTTATATAATATGACATAAATTCAAGTAAAAGTAATTATATGCAAAAAAATTAAACCATTAGATAAAATTTAAATGGATATATATATAAAATAATATCAGAAATAATAATATTTGTGATTGATGAAGTAAAAAAAATTTGCTAAAATGAATACAAAAAAGCATTAATATTATACATATTTTATAAATATAAAGGTAAAAATAATTATTACTTTAAATTTCTTATGATATGATTAATTTAGAACTAACTTATACGTACTACTGGAAAAGATGTACCAAATCAATGTTTTAAACGTAGTTTTCCAGATATTGACGAGAAATTTTCAAAGTGAGAGCCGTAACTGTAGATATTGGAGAGACACAACTCTCAGATGGATGCGGTAACAAAGCACGAGATCTTGTTCAAAATCAATGCGTGGGCACTGTTATTACTCCTATTTGCATAAAGGTTAATTGTTATGGCCCAAGGTGATTAGAGATTCTGCAAAATGAAGTAATCCCAGTAACAAGAAATGTTACTGTCATTGATTCCCAGTGGATTGGCAGTGATTTTCATAACATTGGCCTCAGCAACATAGCACAACAACATATTTTAGTCTCCAAGTTATTTAAATCTAGTTTTCTCATACAAAGCAAGAGCAGCGAGAATGTACAGTCACTTTCCAAATTTGCCGTTTTGAGAGTATTTTCTGTGCTAATATCTGAAAAAACATTCGTATGTGCAAACAGTACGTTACATTTTGCATTACGTGAAAATCCGCTTGCCGAATTGAAAAATGAGATCAAAAATCTAACACCACAGTTTAATTAAAAATGTTTTGGAACTTGGTTTCCCCGCATGCAAGAAATCATTCACTGTGGAGAGATTGTGGAAGCTGTAGATGTGTAACTATCAATTTTGAAAATTTATGTGTTTCACTAGACTCAATGGAAAGAGAAGAGCTGTAAAAAACATATGAAGGGATCGCGAAAATCTTATCGTTATCGAGATTTGGACTAAGGGAAAAGTTCGCATGATTACACAAGACTGGAATTTCACCACTGATTTTTCTCGACGAAATACGCCAACACATAAAACATATTGATTTCATAGATATATCTTTTCAAGGAGTGCCCTAACTTAAACTAAGAGGGAGTCAGTCAAGTTCCAAAAATGCAAATGTGTATATAAGGAAGTAAAATATTACAAGTCCCTAATTTATATCTCCAGCATTTTTTTAATGTTATATTACAATTGCTTTAATTCTTAAATTTAACTAAACTTAAAAATTTCAATTCGATTTCAATTACATATAAAAATAATTGTCATTAAACGCGTCTTTTATTGGTTTTTGTT
This sequence comes from Adranes taylori, assembly GCA_009867245.2. Taxonomy (NCBI): domain Eukaryota; kingdom Metazoa; phylum Arthropoda; class Insecta; order Coleoptera; family Staphylinidae; genus Adranes; species Adranes taylori. The sequence goes on from WYDF02011526.1 coordinate 8,131, forward strand.
TATTCGCGCATTGATTCACGAAGTTGTGCACATATTAAGATTTTATAACTTTTTCTAAATCTTTTTTTTTTTATATTATAATAAAACTTTTAATATGTAGGCACAAAGTTCACACATTTGCAAATCCTAACCATACGTGATTTTCTGCTTATTTAACTACTGCCTCCTTTAAAGTCGATTGCGTCTTTTTTTACAATTTATTAACAATATAAGATTTTTTTTATTTATAATAGCACTGGCAATGACACTGTAATAAATCAAATATATTTATATAATTATGTTAAGTTTATGGCAGTTAAGTTTAGATTGTGGATTTGAGAAAAAACATATATAAAGCCAAGTTTAATTTAATATTTGCCGGTGTTTCATCTAAATAAGCTGCAATAATTTATATATACTTATTGTTTACAGTATATTTAAAGAATTCTTTAAATATGAGAGTTTATCTATTTATTTGCACTCGATTTGTACAGAATCTTTATGCGTAATCATAGTATGAACGTATTAAACACCGACAGAGACTAAATATACATGATAATACAAAATATGTTATTAAATTTATAACTGCGAATATTAAACAATATATAAAAAAACAATAGATTGTCAGCAAAAATGTTTCAAATTGATGCGTTCGTTGGTAATAATTTAATGATGATTTTGAGTATAAACTTCCATGTGAAATACCAGGGCTCGAAAATGGATCAACATTTTGACAATTTACGATATAACTAAACGAATGTAAAAACAAATGACTACATGAGCCATTTCTCACGAATGTGTTTCTATACACGCGTATGTGGTGTTTAACGTAAATGCAGGTTGGTGTTTAGAGTTGTGTGTTTCAGGATATAAAATGACGCAAACAAATATATTTATTGCGAGACGACAAGACGGTGAGTGTACTAAGACGAAGAGGATAGAGTGCCATGAACAACTGATAGAGAGAGAGAGAGAGAGAAAATAGTATAGCATCACTTAAGATGGAGACATTGGATAACCAGTTAATGTTGAAGATTAAAATTATTTAATAAAACATTCCTTATCCATGGAAATAGTTCTTCAATTTGGTGAAAAATTAAGTACCTTTATACAGAGTATTTCTGTAGATAACGAATTTGTGTTAACTAATTTTACTCATAATATTGATTAATTTCTCCATCTTTCTTCTTTGCTGCTGATACAGTCTTTCCTCCTTCTAATTTATTGATCCACCTACGTGCTAGCTTAAATTAATGCATTATTTTACATCTTAAAATACACCATACGCAAGAAAACGTACACATAAGTGAGAAAAAATCGGAAGCTGTGAGAAAATATGTGAAAGTCATGTGATCACTCGTTCTTCCTAATGATTGATTTAGGAAAAGATTGTTAAGATCAATAGCGATCAATTTTTCGCATAATGTCAGTTTATGTTGGGCCCTATGGATTTCCGGTATTTCGTTCTTATTTCTTATACCATAAAGCACCCATTAATGAATACAAAGTTCGATAAAATTACAGATATAATATTGTCACGAGGCCTCATTCTAATTTAGTTCTGTGGTAGATAGTTTTGTAAGCTTGATACGTAAGCAGTTTGGTTGCTAGACGAATTAGTGGGAAAAAGGCGGTCAGTCTTACCATAAATAAGTTTTACAAATAAAATGTAGAAGAAATAATCAATTATCGTTGATTGAGCTCTATTATTTCTAATTAAACCTTTACGAAATTCTTACACACATCCAGGGCCACAGACCCATGCAAGCGTACTGGGCGATCGGAGTCTCGCCGTTATCTGTGTATATGTGAGTAAATAAATCTGATTGGTAATCAATCAATAGTTAGTGAAAGTGTACCGTGTGATACTGTATACAGTACTCACGTTAAAAGATTGCCACAAGGTCGTATGCGCATTAGTCTAGTTGTAAATTTCATACCACTGGTGTCGAGTTGGTCCATTGCAGTTTTATATAAATAACATTATTTCAGAACCAGGTAAAAACGTTCACATCAGAGCACGGTAACTGATGTAGATAATTTTGATAAACCTATTTTTCGTAATATAATATATAATTTTCATAAAACAGAAAATGAAAGAGTTATCATTAAAAATTTACGTCAAAATTTTCAAAAGGACTTACATCTTTACGTTTTACTTTAAAGGATCTCGGCTTTAAATGACGCCGAATAATAGAAAACTTTTGATAGGGAAAAAACGATATAAGCGCACTAACAATGAATTATTTACAAAAAATAAGGTTTATCGGGAATTAAATCGCCTGATTTTAAATATCGTGCGCCTTTTTTTTCAATAATTGATTGATTAACCAATACGTTCTTAGATGTTATTGTATGTCTAATGTTGATGTTTGTCTAAATAGTCGTTTTATTTCTTTATTTGTACTATAATAAGTCAAAAACATTTTATGGATTTTACTGTTTTACATAAATCGAATTATACAACACCACTCGGCCGTTTCCGTTAACCTGCGCACATGAAGCAATCTTTCTCCGTATGAGTATGTGTAAGTATGAGTAAAGAAAGCAGATTGTAGAGTGCAGATTGTCGTATAATTAGTAGAGTAGAGTGATAGGTAATTGAGAATACATTAAATTAGGTAATTAAATGGTAAATAGGTAATTAACTGAGAATACAAAGATATTGGCGATATAGGATACACGAACATAAACAGTACGAATGTTCGTGTATCCTATTAAGAATTTTTAAGAAATATTTAAGAATTTTACATTATGTTCATTAGATTAGATGACAGCACTAATATAAGACTTCTCAACAAATCTAGCACTGATGGAATAACATTAGACATAAAAAAATCAATAAACGTGATGGTAAATCTAATAATAAATATTGTAAATTCCTTACTGGGAACTGCAGAAGTATTAAAACAACTCAAGATGTCAACCATAATACCTCTCAGAAAACTTAGAAATCCAAGGAAAATAAATCAATTTAGACCAGTCTTCTATATCTCGGCTATGACAAAAATATTAGAGAAGTGCGCCCTCGAACAGTTAGATAAACACGTAGAAAAAATTATAATGGTAGGGAGATTACTATTACTAGAGGTAGGGATAAATTTGTTAGAGGTAGGGAGAAAGTAGCGGGAACTACTGATTATAACTTTGGTAGGAAATTTTGAGAGGTAGCGTGGGAAACAAACACACACCTCTCACAGGACCGAATAGGCCATAATAAGAAATATTAAACTGCAGAATGAACCCTTGTCCGCCAGTGTAGTGAAAAAAATCATTATTTAAATTAAATTATTTAATTTAAAATTAAATCATGACTAAATTAAATTGTTAACAAATATCGGAAGTTAGCCATGGAGCATAGTAGAGTATAGTGTTGGATGACAATTAAATAATTCTTTTAAGTTTGAATTCTTTGAATAAAATAAATTACATTGATTAGGAAACAAGTTTATTTATTGAGATAAATTAAAATAAAGTGAAATGAATTAATACGGTAACTGCGTAGATCTAAATTAAGTATTGATGGTAGGAATGGTGTAAACTGTAAGTAGAATAATTTTATAAATAACTTGGGAATTATGCGACGATAATTGTTTAATAATCTATTTGCACGTAGTAATTGAACACAAATATTATTTTATTATGTTGATGAGGCGTTATTTATTTGAATGCAAGAATTCTAATTTTATTTGCATGTATATATTTCTTGAATCATTGTCAATATATTTTGTTAAGTTTACGCAACTCTTATTCCAATCGCCTTGACTAAGAGGGACGCTTTGTGTTGATAGGGTTGCCCGGAGTTTAGTTAAATTTATGTTTGATCTAGAAGACTTAAATAAGAAAAGTACTGGTAACCCTACTAATTGCAAAGTCAAGTATTTTATTTTAAGAGGTAATGAGATTCTAGGGATTGTAACATAATTTAGTCGTAGGTATTAAAGTGAATCGCATTTCTTAATTATTCTACTAGCAGATCCCATAGGGTAGGAGTGAATGCTACGTACCCTATTAAAAGGATTCTCTCTTACCACTCGAGTTGCTCATAAGTCTTTCTCCAATTTAAACCGTAACAGATATGTTTGAGGCAAAAGCATCCCCAAATTTAAATGCGACCATATATTGAACTTTATCTTATCGCTTAAACATCATATTATAGCTAAACACATTGCAAGCTGAGACCTGTGAAAAATGATTTGTAGCTTTATTAGCGTAATAATTAGCGTTATAATGGATACCAAAATAGATTATTTAATACTCAGATCCTTAGTTTTGGAGACATTAATTTTTAGCGAAACTGAGAAGCTAAGATGAGTTGAGAAAGTGTGGAAAATGCAGTACAAGAAAGAAACAGATTAGGTCAAATATAATGTGCCATTTAGACTAAGTTGTTTCAAAGATTCCCATAGTAACGAACGACATTTGTAATATCTTGTCTTCAAATAAAATTTAATTAAAAAGAATATTATGAAATCACTTCTATTTGTCAACCAAATGGGTAGTAGAATTTCCAAGCGTCAAAAGATCTTTGTAGTTTAAAAATTAAAGTTGAAAGTCGAGAAAGAATTTCGAGAATTTCTTGACACTACTGAATATATTCTACAATACAATTTTTATACTTTGTTTAATATTCATAATAAAATGTTTAAACAAACTAGAAATTCCGAGGCTTTATAATATAATAAGAAATTTTTTTAAAAATAAATTGAGATTCTGCTGTCCCGAATTCATGGGCTAATTTACAGTACATCAAATCATCTATACAACACCCGTTTCGGAAGTGGTTTCACTAAAAGAAATTTTATGTGATATACGTCACATAAAAGTGAGACATTAAAAGTGAAGTATGGGTTACCGTAACCTTTCTCCAAATTTATATAAGTTAAAAAGTTAAAGAGTCTCGATACAAGTTAGTTAAAAAAGTCTCGGCCAACGAAGTGAATTAACTCGAATAACTCATGAATATTTGCGTGTAATGTTTTTGTACGATTTTAAAGATGTCGTTCCAAATGATTTAGCCGCACTGCAGATCTACATTCAATGATCAAGTAAATAACAAAGTTCCGGCCAAAATGCAAATAATGACTCATTAAAAAAGTTCTGATCATGATGAAACATATAACAAATTTTGTGTGGTTTGACTCTTTAAATCCGTTGTTTCTTGTAAGTCTCGGAATTACTTATATTTGTTTGTATAACGTTAAATCATTTTTATAATTAATTTACATATGTAAGTATATTTTACATCAAAAAGTATTTGGCAGTTTGAATAAGAAAAATAACCTAACACTGGAAATCTATAACAGATAAAAATTATAGATTTTCTAGAATTTGTTTCTAAGTAGTGGATGCCTTTTCAGTTAGTGTAATGATCGAAAGAACCCAAATATTCCAATGCAGCGCGATAGCAGAATTGATACTGATCCTGTAAACAAAAAAGTTATGAGATTATTTTATATTCAATTCAAATTGAGAATTTATTATGAATCCTCCATTTTTTTACAAATATATATA
>WYDF02011537.1:0-13622 GCA_009867245.2 Adranes taylori
TCATTCGCGAGCAGAGGGCCTCGCAAAATGAATCTTGCCCACATAAATTTATGATCTTGCGCCGCCACTGATGACAGTTCTTTTATTAAATCTGTATCTATTTACTTAATATGTATTTCTGATATTACTTGAAAGCATCCCATATTTGTATTAGCGAAATATATTTTGTCATGAAATGTTAACGATAATAATTTAATATCTAATACCTCCTATTCGCAATAAGGATCACTAAACAACATCAGTTTATTTTTCAATAAAAAATCATCATTAGGTATAAAACAATGTATAAATAAATCATCGTCGTTTTCAACAAGTAACTCACAAATTCTAAAGTTAAGGACCATTAAGCCTTTAGCTCTTATGGTTTTAAAATAAAGTCCTCTACAAGCCTTAACGTATACAAATTTTCAGCCAAATTTTCAAGATTAGGATACGTAGAATAATGTACATTAGATGATGTATTAATAAATTAGAATAATGTACTATTATAGTAAACGTTTCTCGTTACTACATCAAAAGAAATAGTTAAAATATATTCCTTCTTAAAGAAAATTACTTTGTGATCTTTGAAATAAAAATGCGCATCAAAATTATGTTTTTTAATAAAGCTCACATCTAATATTAAACTATTCGATAATAAATCCATAACTAGAGCAGTGATGGGGAATATTGTTAAAAACATATAAACAAATGGACTGAAATGATATTATTGCTGGCAGCAGTGTCCAAAAGTATATTAAGTTGAACTCCGTTAAAAAGGACATTAGTAACAAAGTTACTGCAAGCTTCGTATTCTTTTTCCGAGTTCATGATTTGAATTTAGATATATCGTTCGTTTTAAAAGGATCTTGTCCCAAGGTGGATGCAATGAGACTCCCAATACTCTTGTTCGTGTAGTTAGTTCACACCTGGGATTATTTCCCTTTTGATTGTCATAGTATTGATTTGAATTACCCCTATCTTGGTAATTTGAGTATAAATTAGCGATAGCTTTTGTTCGATCCTAATTATTCGGGCGATTATTATTTTCACTTTGACGAGAATTAGATTTGTAACTCTGCTCTGGTTTGAAATCAAAGTTAGGTCAACCAATCATGTTGGTCATTGGTCTGACTATTATATTATTTAAGAATATTTGGTTTGACTGTGGTCCTAGATAATACGAACATTTTTGTTTATTGCTTCCAAAGCATTGAAACGACGAGATTGATTAAACTGGACAGGTTTGTTTGGAAATATATATCAAGCATATTGTAATTTTATACACGCAACTTATGTATGCAATCATTGAACAATCTTAGCATTGTCTTTGGGATTTTTTGCCGTTCTGTCATTATAAATTTCTCCGTAAAAATACCAGATTTTTTGTATATTTTTGCCACTGACGCCTTGGCCCTTCATAAGTGATACTTATCCTTACACTCAACCTGTTGATCCTTACACTTAACTTCAAACAATTAGTAATTTTCTCTGATGCACGTAGTGTTATCCAATCCACAGAATATTTCCGATCTAACTCTTACTCAAGACTGTTGATTAAAAAAAATATTCTTAGGCTTTCATAATAATATTAGCGTCACGTTATGCTGGATTCCTGGTCATAGCCAAATTTATGAAAACGAGAAGGTGGGCTTGATTGCCAAATCGGGTTATTCGAGGAAAATTGATCATCTCTTTCTGTGTTCATCTATTAAGAATAATATGTTCCCGGAGTGGCAGACACGATCGTCGCATCCTTCTATTTTAGTAGGGAAAAGATTAAGATTATGTTCAATTAAGCCTGTTATTAAAAGAAAACCCAGATTTTTCATTATTAGGTATAACATATAGATTTGATATATCAGCCATTAGTAGATTAAAAACGGGACATTTTGGATGTCATGCTCAACTATTCAGAATTTGAATCATAGACGGTTCTTTCTGTGTCTGTAGTCAATTTCTAGACTTAAACCACATTTTGTTCGAACCTATAGTTACCTTCTCTAATATTGATCAATTGCTCCAAACTTTTGCCAAATGTCTAAGAGTGTTTTCGAGGGTCTGCGATGAGATTCTTGAGATTCAGTTCAATTAAATTATAACACGATACACACATTTATATACAGGTTCCTACATGAATCACCTCTAAGCTATTCCTTATAGTATCCCGACCATTACGTCTATACGGCCCATATAAAAATCTGATACCTATTAATGATTAATCTGTTAGAAACGTCAAGTCGGTGATGTGCGAAAATAGCCGACTCCAAAGAGTTATCAGATCAGACAAGAGTACATTAGAATATTTATATATTTAAGTACTTTGAACTCAATTTAGTTATACTGAGATCTATGACTACAATTATTCTTCAGTATGTTGCACTTAAATATTTTGAGTAATCTAGTTAATTAAATTTTTGTTCTCAACAATAGCACTGATGCGTACAATTTTTGTCCAGAGCTTTTCTATTCAAAATTGATAGTATGTCATCGGATAATTTTCCAGACTATAATAAGACATCAACTCATGCTTGAAACTCGTAAACTGATTAAAAAACACAATTAACAATTTTGTTTGATGAAAGCCAAGGATATTGGTATAATTGAAGACAGAAAATATAGGGATAAACTATAAAGAAGATAATAAAATGGGAATTACGAAAGGGGACGGGAAGCCAAAGACTAAAATAAACCATAAAAACACGTGGTTGTCCATCAATATATGTATGCTGTATTCTAGTAAAATTTGTTTTATTACTATGTGTAATTTTTATGAAAGATTAACTGTTCCAAAGAAGTTGACTAGAATATTGGTATTCTTTATTTCAAAAATATTAATTTTGTTACTGTTGTATTAATTTTGATAAAAATGAATCAATCTTTTTCTTTACCGCGTAAATGAACCGATAGAGAGGTGAGAGGAAGAAGAATTGAAATGTATTTTTGTGAGGCTTTTCGATTTTCCATCTTCTTCAGCCTTGATTATTAGTGTTTGAATGTAATAAATTTTACTGGGTGAAGCAGGTCTAGATGCATAACACATGTACATAACACATGTACGTGAGAAAGAAAATCGTTGTACAAACTTAAACCATCATATGACAAGTTTGTGGAAAATTTGCATGTCACCAGCGTTTCACGCACTTGATACACTTAGGTGGTACAACATTGGCTTTGCAGCTAAGAGAAACCTGCAAAACTTCGACCATAGCATGAGTAAAGGTAAGTAGTTGCGGGATAAGTTAGGCTAGGTGATTTTGTTTTATTTATTAGTATCAAGTGTATCTTTGATGTTACGTTGCTTGCACCGCAATACTGGTTGACTTGTAGATGCTAATAGTAGCAGTAGAAGAGATCGGTGATTCTTGTTCTATCTTTTCTTTTTTCCATTTTAATAACATTTCTGTTTTGTTTTATTATATATTTTTTGTTTTTTAACTTTGTTATGGTAATGCTCCTTAACAAACAGATAAGGATTTCCTTCAAGTCTTTGGGAGGCCCTTGCATTGACTGAAGAATTCTGGCTGGTAAGTGGAAAAAAGGACTCCTAGGCGACTTATGACGCCACTTTGAACTTTCCAATTGGAACTAGGAGCGTTTGGTTTCACAGTCTCCAGGTTACCTGCTCAGAGCTGAAATTAGATTAGCTTGTTTTCTAACTTTGGTTAAAGTGGAGTCTAGGTCGCTTTGCCAGTTGAGGCTTCTGCTGTATTAATATTGTAACGCCAAAAGATATTATACGAATTCAATTCTTGGGATTTTACTGTAGATATTGTTAGTAGTTTTGATGACCAATGGCAATAATGTGTAAATGATTGGAAATCATTAAAAGAAATTCCGAATAAAATAGAGAATCATTATATCTGATAAAATACAGACGCATAATGATTTCATCGTGCAGGTGTTGCCTTGTAGACAAGTAGGGAAACTATCCGCGACGAAAGGAACCAAAAACAAAGTGGAAAAGGAAATACTATTTTAAAAAATAATTTAAGTAATAGACTTTCTAATAAGTAGAAGTGAGATGCAACAAACATCTGTCGAAACTTTGGATTTACAACAGATGACGATGTGGTGGACCTGATATTATAATAGTGAAACCTCAGTAGAGGATCCAAAATTTTGTTAAATTTTGATTAGTTTAGTCTAAAACTTCATTTCTAATCACGCGTATTTAACTTTATTATTGTCGTTCTTTTGAACTGATTCTAAATAAACAAATTATTTTAATGTAACTAATTTTTGTTTAATAATAAGCTAAGAATTAATTAACTTTAATTTAAATATTGCTTACTAGTTTTTATATTTACTTTTGTATTGAATCGAATTTACTAAAGTATTGAAGTGGTAAACCCTAGACTCACTTTAGACCGGTGGTAAACTTTATGCAAATCAAATAAATCAGAACCGTACTATAATTTGTTATGTTATCGTCAACCAATCCGTTATTTATTACTATCTAATTATCATGAAAAATTAAATATTGCTTGGGGTAATTGGGGATTTATGTAATTGGGGATTTATTTATTTTTGACTGGGAGAAAAATTCTGTTGTATACGTATTTACATTTATGTAAATCAAATAAATCTTAAATAGTACTTGTTTTATTATTTGGCAAACTTTGTAAACCCACTATAGTTGTTAATGCATGTAAAAATAAATTCAATATTATTAGCGTATGAATTTATTCAGACCCCCAATTAATCTTTTATTAATTTAAGTTACGCTCCTAAATGAAACGATGATTAAGACTACCAACTTCTGGGAGAATTGAGTACGTTAACTGGAAGTTGAATTTATTTATCCAGTTAGGGCTCACCCGGTTCAATGTCACATATTTCAACATGACAATATTAATCTTAATATATTATGAAACACATCAAAATTTAAACAAAATTTTTCTGCATCGTTCTCAAGCAGAATAATATTTTTCTCCGTCTAGAGAATTGTTAGTCTGGAGACATGTAAGAACGACTGTAAAAATGCTGACAGTACTAAAGAATTATATAGAAAATATTTGAATGAAAATAGATCTCCAATAGCTCTTTGATTACGCAGGTTTCAGATCACGATATAAAACAAGCGATCACTTACATACAATTAGTAACCTATTCTCAAAACATAACGAAAACATTGACTATCGGCAAGATAGGCCTAGGTACGTTATCTAATTCCGGGGTAAGATGGATTTTCTCATAGGCGGAGCACGATTTCTAAAGAGTTCTGATATTTATTTTTTATGTAATTGGGGTACCGGATTAGAATAGCTTGGGTTCTGGCGGCAATTCGTGTTGCTCGCCATTTCTTAGCCCACTAATGAAACATGTTGAGACAGTTTTGGATATTGCGGCTTACGTGATGGTTTGAAGCCCGCACGCCCAAAAATAGTGTCATCGGCATATAAAGCACTGTGACAGTCTTAAGTTTGAGGTTGATGTATATCATGACAATAGAAGATAAAGTTTAGACATTGAATTTCCCTAGATAGTTCATCTCTTAACATGATGCGAGTGCAGCTCTTGAAAGCTAGGATTTCAAATAAAGGTTATTAATAGACGCAATAATTTATTTGTAGACGAAGATAATCTTTATTTCAATATTACATCTGGTCTACGAACAAATTTTCCAAAAAAAAAAGGTAGGATTTGATGAGCTCTGAGATGGAATAGGTTTAGTTCAATCAACTTTCTAATCAGCATAGCGTGCCAGACTGAATCTAATACATAAGAAATTTCCAAAACAACCTGCTAGAGAACAGTGACTAGAGAACAGGGTTACCACGGTTTCGAATTTCAAGGGTAAGTTGTGAGGAGAGCAAGATGCTCTGAACCCAAATTGGTTATTAAGGAATAATGTGGTGTGATTTGAGCACGCTCCTTAGACGGCCGACCACAATCCTCTTAAAAATTCTACCCAGGACATATAGCAGAGTAATCAGCCGGTAAGATGCAACCAGCTCAGATATTAATTGGGTTTCGGTAATAATGGTGTATGCAAGGATTGTGAAAATACCCTAGTAAAAAATATTTACTATATATTTTGGCAAGTAGTTGGATAATTCCTTGATGAATGTTTCTGAGAATTCGACGTATTATTTCGAGAAGCGCTGTTTTTGCCAACTTTTCTAAACTTTTTTGGTAGCCATTTTGAACGCCTTGACTATAAAGTTGTATATTGTAAAGTCACTTCTCAATTATTACTTTAAGGCGTCCTTCTTGTTTCAAATAAAAATTTACAGCATAATAATTAGTTAATAATATCAACATGAAATGACCCTAGTTTAACTTACGTCAAAATTTCGATATTTACTGGATCCAATTCTCTAGTAATGCTAATATATGGATATGTTGTGTGGTCAGCACTACAATAAAATTGGTAGCAAATAGATAAACTGTGAACTGTCCATACATCAAACAGTGAGCTCTACAAAAACTTTTGAATCTAGCTGTAACCCAGTGTTTATATGCGGCGTCTTTAGACTAACCAGTACAAGTTATGAAGATTAATTTTAGTATTGCTTATACAATATTGTGAAAAAAATAGGTTTTGTAAGAGAGAATTCATCATTTCCCAATATTTAAGAATGCAGAATTGAGGAAATGTCTAAAATTAATCGTTGTCATGTTTGGCGTGCAATGATTGTGGTTCACCTGATTGCTTGTTGAAGGTGATACCGTTACCTCTTCCCGCCACCAGTTTTCAGAGCAATATTCAAATTTTGTTGTTTGAGGTTATGTTTTAGTAAAGTATAACGCAATACTGGTATATATTACGGAATACAACGGAATAAACGTTGCGAAATCCAAGATGAGCGCCGACCCAAAAAGTACCTGGTCGTGATCAATTAAAAGCACGTGTTGGAAGCTCGTCGCCAATATAAAAGTAACTAGATTTGTAACTGGATTTAAAATAAAACCAACTTGATGGTAAAATGTAAAATGGTAAAATGTAAATAGATGGTAAAATGTAACTAGATATTACCAGGGCGGTATAAAACATATATTGTTTAAAAAATGTACCAAGGGTATACAAAAAGGATTGAATAAAACCAAAATTAAGAATTTGACAACTGGCGGCTCTAAAAATCCATATGGCGGTTCAAAAAATTTAGAGCTCCCAAATACTGTGTACAAACTTTCACCGATCGTAAATAGTGAAAATTTGTCCCCTTTGAGCATTATGTTTGGCCTTATCATCGTCGAAGTCATGTAATCGATTTGTAGCTAAAGGTGGGTACGCACTCTAGTATTTTAATTACGCATGATTAACACCCAGCATAAGCTACATAACTCATTAACTCCTTTTAAAAACAAAGTCGAAGGTCTTAGACAGTCACCATTAGTTAACTGATATGGTTGAATTTAGACTTTATTTACATTCTATACGCGCACCAAAATTAATACGAGGGCAGTTGTTAAAATTTCGGGATAGAAGAAGACAAAAATTTCTAGAAATAAAATAATACTTTATTGCTTTTCAAAATAGTTCCCTTTACACTCTATACATTTTTTCATGCGAATAAACCAATCATCAAAACATTTTTTCCATTCAATAGATGGTACACTTGAAATCTCATTTTGAAACGCTTCTACTGCATCTTCTGGAGATGAAAATTGTTAGCCACGTAGTTGATTTTTTATTTTTGAGAAAGTAAAGAAGTCGTTAGGAATTAAATCAGGACTATATGAAGGATGAGACAACAATTCTACCTTTTGACTGCTTAAATAGTTTACAGTTTGTTGCGCAGTATGGGAACTGGCATTGTCATGGTGCAGAATGATGCGTCGCGACCTATTTGTTTTTCACAATGCAGTGATAACTTGGAGTAAACAAATGGATGTATACCATTCTGCATTAACAGTTCTACGATTTTCAAGTGGAATAGTAGCGACGTGAGCAGGTTTCGAGACGCAATAACCTACGATTTTCTTAAAAACACTGCGGCAGCGAGTGACTTTTGTGGGTATGATTTCATCTTCAAACACTAAAACAGCTGACTGCTGTTTCGTTTCTGGTTCATAGGCATAGATCCAACTTTCGTCACCACTAGTAATGTCGTAGATCAAATTTGATCAAATTTGAGTCGAATCGTTTAAGCATTTCTTTGCACCAGTTCACACGAGCCTCTTTCTGAGCTTCACTTAAATTATGCTGGATCCAACGGCAACATATTTTTTTAACACCTAAGTGATGATATAAAATTTCATTAATTTGTTTCATACCCAAGCCTAAGTGTGACTCAATTTCTCTATACGTTACATGACGATCTGACCTTATCATATTTCGTACAGCATCAATGCTTCCAGCAATTTTCGATGGCATTGTTCGACCTTGCCGAAATTCATCACTTATGTAACTGCGGCCAAATTTAAACTCTTTGTGCCATCGAAAGATAGTTGTTCTTGAAGGTGCCTCTTCACCAAAAGCAAATTTCAAATCTTCGATGCACTCCTTTTCACTTTTTTTTAAACGAAAATAAAATAAAATCATTGCTCGAAAATGTTCTCCATTTAAATCCATTTTTATTGAATTCAAAATTTGTAGTAACAAAATGGTTTGATATATTTACAATATGTCAATTTTGTTTGACAGATCAAACTTCATGACGCTTTATAGGTTAATAATCGCTAAGAAAGTGTTGCCACATTCTGAAATTTTAATAGCATCCCTCGTATACTCGGTAATGTAAACTTAAGTGATGCTAGTAATATGTAGCTATGTTTGTGTTTATATGTTAATCATAATAGGACGGTCTGTACATGTGAAGTAGGTGCTCGACAAGGCAAGTCTGTATAAGAGTACAAGAACAATTATTCATCGGCATTTATAATTATAATTTAACGATACTATTACCTATATTTTATATTGTAATTTTAAAATCCTTTTCAAGTAAATTGCTTCGCTTAAAACATATTGTTTGAAGCACAATATTTAAATTACTTGAACTGTAACTTCTCCGACTCAAGAACTACTGTTAAAACTTGACATTAACTTTCGGCTGTTTCCACCAGAAATGCTAAAAATAGTTTATAGAGACATATAACGCTTCAGACATATAAATGACAAATGACAAATGTTCAGATAAAATTAATTTTTTTTTAGAAAATATAAAAATATATCAGAAACATTAAGTAGTGGGCTAATTTTGAGCATGAGTTTATATTTTTTGAAATATATAATTTACGAAACAGTAAGCAATAATAAAACTGCACTTAGAAAAAAATCTGGAAATGCGTTGTCAATGTTGTCCAACATTCTATATAATAGAATCAACAAGTTGAACGTAACACCTGAACACAAGTTTAGAGTGAAGTTAGTAAAATGAATACATGCTATATGGTGTGCATGTATATAAAGAAATTTTATTTCATTTAGATGGTCGAAACGTATTAAGAAACGCGAAGCGCGAAGAGCGCTGACTGTCGCATCAGTTAGATGATTTTTTCTTGTATATTGGACGTATTGACGTCGTAAAAACCGAAATTGCCCGAGACACAAAATAGTAGCTCACTCGTAAAATAAATACTACTTTTATTTAGTAAGTATTTTATTTTCTCTCTTAAGACATCAAACGCTTTTAACACTTTGCAGAGTACGTGAAGTATATTATATCAGGTTGCGCATTTAATTTATGTACATTATTTTATGAATAAACATTATATGCGTATATATATATATATATATATATATATATACATACATATTAAGGAGTTTCTAAAAATCCACTTTTAAAATTTTGATACGCTAATTTTTTATTTTGTTTTATGATCTAAGGAAAGATTTCGAAAAATACTAATATATTAGTTGTATTTTCTGGTCCCCATTTAACATCAACCACTCTCCTTCTTCTATGTCTATATGTATATAAGCAATTGCACTTCCATCATTTTCCCACTCTTTTATACTTACCATCCATTCTTACCTATAATCTCTTATCACCCCATACATTCTTAAGTACGTACATCACTTTTACACTTCAATTTTTTAATCCTTTCATTGTTCTCTGTCTCCTTCTCGCCACATCTACTTATACTTCTCTTAGTTTACTCTGTCCTTCGTTATACTTCTTTGATTCCAATGTCTCTTCTGGAAACTCTCCTTAACACGTCCCTTCATTTTTTTTTCCGTACTACATTCTTCATCAACACTATTCCAGCGCATTTTTTCCTAGACCTCCACATTTATGTACTGAGACATAGTTTGGCTGAAATAGCTAAAATATTCGATCCACTAGAATGGTTATCACCAATAATAATAAAATTCAAGATGATGATACAAGATTTATGGAGATTAGAACTAACTTGTGACGAACAAGTACATGAAAAAGCAGCCCAAAAATGGTTAAATTTAAGAATTGCTTATAATTATCCGCAAGAATATAAATACCCAGACGGATACATGCCACAAACAGGCAAATAGAACTTCATGGAATCTGCTATTTAAGTGAGAATGTTCTGGGAGCAGTAGTGTTGTAGCAGTATTGGGAGCAGTAGTGTTGCAGTAGTGTTGTCTAGTTATAGAAAATGGGAATATAGTAGTTTCATTGCTACAAGCAAAATCTAAAGTAGCACCAACCAAAGAAAAGCCGACATAGCGGGCGTTGGAGCTATACGCAGGGATACTATTAGCAAGATTGATCGAAAAGTGAAAGAAGCGTTGTAAATATTGGCAGTTGTAAACTATACGTGGCCTTATTCAATGATCACACTGGGGTGGATCAAAGGTGATCCTACTAAATGAAAACTTACGTTGCAAATAGTGTAAGAGACGTGAGGGGAAGAACCGAAACCGAAGAATAGAGACAAGCAAAAAGAAATGAAAATCCTGCAGATATCATATCTAGAGGGATGAGCCCGGGTAAATTGCAAGAGCACGACATTTGGTTGAAAGGATGCAGTTGGCTATATAATCAAAGTAGCCATGAAGCATAAGTAAAATTCCAGAAGTAAGAATCGAAGTTAAAAAATGTAATCAAACAAGGATAGAAATAGAAAGAGATAATTCGAGAGATTTTCAAATCAACGGAGAATGGGATTCTGTAAGTTACAGAAATGCAAGAAACATTGAGATCAATGATAAAAATCATTCAATAGCGAGAAATACATGAAGAATATATAGCTTTGAATAATAAGAACCCTGTTCCTAAAACAAGCAAGTATTTAACTCCTCACCCATTTCTGGGCGGAAATGGTATAACGAGAGTACGTGAAAAGACTAGAAAATGTTTCTATCAAATATGACAGAAAAGAACCAATTATAATTCCAAATAAAACAAAGGTACCAATGTTGATAAGTAATCGAATATGCATACAATAAAACTATGCACGGTGGAAATGAGTATACTTGACACATGGACGGACTATGCAAGACCAGTCAAATAAAAACAACAAAAAGGACGGGGACTCAAAACCAAAAAAGGTTACATAGTAATTTTTGTATGCTTAGCAACAAAAGCTGTACATTTATAAGTAGTCAGCGAAATGACCTCAGACGCGTTTTAGCTGCATTTAAACAGCACGAAGAGGAAGCGTCCAACAAATTTATAATGACAATGGAACAAAATGTGTTGGAGTTACAAAGATGACGTGTCATTTCATTCCGCCGGCAGCTTCACGCTTTGGTGGTTTGTGGGAGGCCGGTGTAGAATCAATGAAATACCATCTTAAAACAATAATTGGAGCCACTCGCAGACAAATGAAGATATGGCAAATCGGAGGGTCAAGTCAAGACCGTTATGTCTACAGTCGAACGACATTAACGAAACTGTCGTACTGAAGCTAGGATATTTTTTAATTGGTAGAGCGTTAGTCACTCCTCCAGATCCAATATGCACTGCCATAAATAGTAACAAAAATCAGCGTTGGGAACTAGTTCAGAAATGAAGACAAGATTTCTGGGCGCCATGGTCGCAAGATTATCTAAACCAACTTCAAATGGAATCAGAAAGCGGAATATATAAAACAAGGGACTGTAGTATTAATAAAAGATGATTAGATAAATCCCAGTGACTGGTCGCTGGCACAAATTATCGAAACCCATCAAGGAGCTGTTGGTAAAACCCGAGTAGTAACGATTACTCCAGCAAGAGGACTCGAGTAATCATCTAAACTATTCAATTACGTACAGTTTGGAAACCTCAAATCGAGCAGAACTAGAAAAGTGCAACTCACATAGTACGTAGCACGCAGTATGCCACAGGATGATATACAGCAAATTCATTAGAGAGGACTATTCCGAATCGGTGTAGAATATTCAAAATCAAAGTTGGAACAAGATATGGCGATGAACCGCTTTGATTAAAAATTTCAGAATATATGAAAATCTGCGCACAACAGGTCATATTATGCGCATTGCACAGAACTTACACACCATTTACAACATAAAGAGAATATCTAAAAACCATTACCGAAGTTATGAATTCTGTTAGGTGAGAAAGTAGGAGGAAAATTATTTACGTCGATATTAAGAGTTAACGATGCAGGATACCACGACATCGATGCTCTTGGCAACAATCAGCAACCGTTAATGGATTTGACTATTAAACACTATAAGTGTATGACGTCTACAATTGCAGTTATTAACGGGACAAAAAGAATTATATCAGAAAAGCTAGAGGAGTTTAGGATCAAACAAAATCTAAGTTTAAACACGATTTATGAAGTTGAAAGATACCATAATATAATCAGATTGAATGAACTAAACGTTCAGATGCTTCATGCATTCTTAATATCTGATAGAATCTTAGAGGATCTGAACAATAATTAGAAGGGTTTAGCAGATAATTAGAAGGGTGCATGAGTAAATGGAAATATTTACTCATGCATCGCACCAGAAAGCTGTACGACAAACTAAGTGAAACCAACGAAGTTTTACCCAAACAATTGTAGAAACAACAAACGTACCAAATCAAGTAATCAAAGAAAAGAGTAAGATAATACTATTCAGCTATTTTCGAGTTATAGAGATCGACCCATTCGAGATAAATACAAGATGACAAATGTTCATTTATCGCTGGTAATGTCACAAAAATTTTATTAGCTACAAACTACAATAGGTAATGACATTTCCAAGTATCTGAAGAATATCTGTGAAATTGTATGACAACAGCAGAATTGAATTATATTTGTAACCCAGAAATTGTTCAACGTATGAAATCAAACCCAAATGGTATTATTGACGAGATATATAAACACCCAACTCCAACACTTTGCCCAGTTAAGAAATACAAATTAAAATCCAGAATACGGCAACGATTGACAATGGCGAACACATGGATGTTCGTAGCACCAAAGAGTCAATCTAAAGCTTTGGCTATGGCTGTCGGTAGTATAGCTACAACTATGTAACGGGACGAGATCACAATTAAGCGTAAACACAACTTGTATCATTCAGATCGATTAGAACTGTGAGATAGCAACGTCCAAGTATACGATTATACCTCAACGACGAATAAACATTCCCGTTACAAGTAGTTATTCAGTCCCAGTTCGAATCATTAACAACACCAGTTCAAAGATGAATCCATTTAGTGCCAAGGAAGTATTCACACCATTGGGAAATGATTTAGAAGAAATCCAAAAAGATGAAGAAGCATTGCAGCAACAAGTCAAAAGCAGTTTATGGCATCATAAAAAAAGTCATC
>WYDF02011548.1:0-27013 GCA_009867245.2 Adranes taylori
TATATTTGGTAATTATGTAATTATGGATGTAATAAAACGTTCTGTTCAACTTTTTACATGCTTAAATTATATAATCCTGGCACATTAAAAATAGAAGGAAAATTAACCTTCTGACCTTTGCTTTCATGTGTTGTTTTCTTGGTCTTTTCTATTTGTTTACTTATCTTGGTAACATACTTATATAAATCTTTCATATACTTTGGAATCCCACGTACATGCGAATCATATAATTTTCGAACTTTTTTCAAAAGTTTGATATATTTCTTCCTATGTTCCTTACTCGATAACAAGCGTTCCTCTTTTACTAATTTCGCTATAAGATCTTTAAATTTATCGATATGTTCCGCTATTATATCGTCAATGATATTCAAGTTTACTGACCATTTTTGGATTGCTTTAAATTTCCATTGTGTTGATTCATTCAATATATTCGTAACTAATACCTTAGAATCTGGAAATATCGTAAATAATGTTTTATCCATATAATCCAGTTGTGGTTGAATCACTTCGTAAATTATGCGAAACCACCTTTTTATGACTTTTAATCTAACACGCTCAATTTTCACATAACCAGTATTCCGTGAATGTTTACCGTTCGTTAAACGCTTGAGCAAAGCAAATGCACTAGTATATTGCTTTAAAAGTGATGCAAATGATTGATAGAATTGATACACTACTTGCGGAGCCTCAATAACTTTTAAAACCATTAATTTTAATGCAGTTTCCATGGAAGGTACAAGACGTGTCGGTGTAAAAGCATGTTTACCCATTTTTATAAGAAAAAGTTTCTTAGTTTCACATTCAAGTTGTAGTTCTTTTAATAGGCTTTGACCTTCCTTCCAATATTTTTCAGCTTTCTTTGCTTCGCTTTTCTCATCCGATTGGCTTCCATCTTTTTTGTTGTTTTTATTATGAGAATGTTTTTCATCTTTTTCGCTTTTTTCATGGGAATCTTCTTCTTGTTTTTCGCTTTTCTTAGGTTTTTTGCCTAAAATGTTTATTTATGTTTTATTCAAATACATACATGGAAAAAATTTCCTAGAAGTAGAAAATACATTTAAAATACAAGACATGATGAGAAAGTAACGAGGGTTTGTAAATTTTGAGAAACGAATAGCTTTGGTAACACATTGTATATTGAAATGCATTTGTACATCATATAACGAGAACTTTTACGCGACACGCGAGGGTTTGTGTTAGTTCCTTTCCTTTTTAAGAGTACGTTCGCATAATTTCAAACATATGCATAGAAATATACAGATGGTCTCAGTAAGTACCTACGACTGCATCGGTCAATTTCACCGACTTCGGATGTTCATCGGACGACTTTCAAATGATTTTGTTTTTTACGGCCGATCAGTCTGTTGTCTGCTTGTAAATAATACCAATGCCGGATTGTGTAGTTTTTTTTGTGATTTATTTAGTTCATTAATTTCAGCATATAATATTACATATTTACATGTATGCACAAGGTACTTTGTAATGGATATTTACATGTATGCACAAGGTATTGTGACTTGATTAAATATTCCTTCCACGTTTTCTACTATGCTGTTGCGCTTATATGCCGTTGAAGTTCCTCTGGGCTGGGAGATTGATGTACTGTTTTATTCCTATATAGTTCAATGTTCGTTTCTCCATTTCTGTCTTTGGTTGGATCAGTTTGATGTCGTTTGTTCTTTTTGTTTCGTATATGTGGCTGGTTTTGTCAAATTTTATATTGCTCTTCATCTTCGCTTTTATGATATTCTGTGTGTACATTAGCTGATTATACGCAATTCTTGTTTCTATGTCATTTTATGCTTGTTCGATTTTTGAGTGTGTTCGCTGCTTTTATGGATTTCGATTGTAGTGTGTGTATTTTCTTTTTTGTTTGCTGTTCCCCAACTTGCAATTTGGTAATATATATGACTATTGACGTTAGCTTCTATAATTTGGTCTATGGTTTTCTTTGGGATAGATAATATCCGCAAAATGACGTAATACTCATATGAATGTTGCAATTCTGTCCGAGAATCATTTCGAAATTGGAATTTTTTAACTAATATCTTTTAATTCTTTCTCGTCGATAGCTTGAAGCAGAAAATAAATGAATATAGGCTTCGTAAATTCAACATTAAACATGTTGACATTACGTAAAATAATATTAAATAATAAGAAGGCATATATTATTAAGATCACAATGATTGTAATTTTTCACATCCAATGAAACAGAATATAGACATCTCTAGTTCATAACGAATTTAGCGTGATAATTAGATACCCTGACGAAGTTTTAAGTATGTAAGACTTTACGTTATAGATGGGATTCAAATTAGGCGACTGTATTAGTCAATTCAGTGTCACAAAATCATTGTCGAGCTTTTAACTACTGTTAGGGACCCTTCTGTGTGTAGGGTATTGCCCTTTTCCAATACCTAATTCCTCGAGGTTTGGATTATATCACTCCTGATTATGTTCCACAAATCCTGTTTTCCACGATTTACCCATTATTTCTTCCGCGACACCCAATTGCCCATTTGAGTAGCTTCGCCCATTTGAGTAGCTTTCGGTGTAATTTGCTGACAACACAGATTTCAGCGTCATACCATGTCATGTTATATTATTTTGACGCAAACGTGTTTTTGTTCTCAAAGAATATGAGAATCATTTTGTTTTGGGATTTTGACGTATATACATATTGAATCCCGGAACGTCATCTACTGCATTTGTCTCATGATGTCGGTTAATCCACTTCTTTACGAATTGTTTAGGCTTACCTACGCGCCACTGCGGCAGACGCGAATTTTGTGACATATAGAAACGTGATACTTAGAATGGTGGGCGACATGAATGTGTAGGAAAATACAGTGTGTAAAAAGTGCAAAATAAAGTGCATTGTGAACAGTGTACAAGAAAAAAATGTCACGGAATCCGAAGTCTTAAATAGACTTACTGAAATTAATAACCTAATAAACAAGATCAATTTAGAGGGTATAATAAAAACATATACAGAATTTGCAAATAAGCGAAACACATAAAGAAGTAATAAGGAGAAATGTACAGTGGTTATTACAAAACTAAAAAATAAAAAAGATAACAGTGATGAAACCAAAGATTACATTCACATGAAAGTAAATCCAGGAGTTGCAAAGGTAGGAATAAAAAGTGTACTGAAAATATGAGAAGGGGATATTTTAATTAAAACAGAAACCAAAGGGACATAAGTACAAATTACAATGTAAATCTCAGCTAAATGAGAAAGCCTACATTGAAAGTCACTCTGCATAAGAGATATGCTAATGAAGAACTACTAAGTGATCTAATCAGAGAAAACCAGTTGATTAATGAGGCAGATAAAATAAAAATAGCATACTGCAGTGAAATAAGGTACCACAAATGGACGCATTATGTGGAAGTAATAGGAGAAACGTACGAAAAGTTGAAAGACGGAAGTGTACATAAGGTTGGAAAGATTATTATGTAAAGGAAAGATTATTATAGGAAGAAGATAGGGTAGGGGGAAAGGATTTAGGGAGGAACGGAAAGGAAAAGATAAAGGGAAGTGGGGAACGGGGGCGGGGGAAGGATAGTATAGAATAAGAGTGGAAATTGAAGGGACGAGGGAACATTATTTGTGTTTTTTCAGGGTATGGTTTTGGTTTAATTAGTGTTAGATGTTAAGGAGGTCAATTGACGTTAATTGTAAATATTGTATTTTAGAATTAGTTGGAATGTATTTTGTATTTTGTTTTTGAAATGCCAATAAAGGTTATTATTATTATTATTATTATTATTATATTTAGTAAAATCAAACTTGTGTCGTTTTCTTCTTCTTTTTTCTCTCTCATAAGTTGGTGAAGCATGTCTGGGGACGCCACTGCATTGGTGAAGCATGTAAACAATAAATAGTTGTTAAAAAAAGTGCATTTTAATTTAATAATTTTATAAGTAGATAAAATATTAATATATAATAAAAAAAGTTTGTTATAAATTGGCGTCGTAAAAATATAACGTTTAACAAAATATGAGGTTTAGTAAATAATATGATTGATTATCTATAAACCACTTAAATGGCAAATCACTTGTCACTATGACAGACAAATTTCTAATGTCACAAGGCAATTCCTGAAAACAGCTTCTATTAACTAGCATCATCACGAGCCGGAATCTTATAATTTTACTGCATAAAATCATTTGTGACGCAACCGGACGCAGGTGTTAGCTTAGTTGAATACTTGTGCCCAGAATTCCTGGAATTTCTCAACTTATATTTAATCAAATGCAGTTTGAATGCATTAGAACATTATTTGAAATATAATATATGAAACTTAGGGTAACCTGCTTCTTGTTAATCACATTTACTTCAACCCTTTATTTTTGGCCGTGCCAAGATTATGACAGTTCCGATCCTATTTTCTACAAGGACGAACTTTGTTTTCTCAATATGAGTGATTGTGAATCTGACATTATTCTAATTGCCTTGGTGATGGCACTCAAGAAGAAGAAAGAAAACAAAGAAAAGTGTGGATCAAGGCCTGGTTGGAAAAACGTTCGAGTCACGGATATGGGAAACTACTCCGAAAACCTATTGTAGTCTCAAGTGAATACTGCATTTTTTGCGAATGGACGAGAAACTGTTACAAAATTTATTTGAATGAACAATCGATCGCATTTCACCGACAGACCGGTAGCCGTTGATCTGCGCTGCCTAGAAATACTTAAAA
This sequence comes from Adranes taylori, assembly GCA_009867245.2. Classification (NCBI taxonomy): domain Eukaryota; kingdom Metazoa; phylum Arthropoda; class Insecta; order Coleoptera; family Staphylinidae; genus Adranes; species Adranes taylori. Next base: position 4,707 of record WYDF02011548.1, read on the forward strand.
AGCGATACGCGTACTCGAGCAATTTTTAGACTGTACGTATATGAACTTAGGTCTCTGCTTTATACCCCCCTTACGCTCTCAATATCATTTGAGTCAATATTGATTTTGTTTAATATTTTGATCATCTGATGGGTATTTTATATCAATAATATTAACCGAAAACAAAGTTGACAAGATCAAAATGATTGTATTTTAATTGAAGCGATGTCAATATTATTGCATGTCTAAGGAACATATTGCACATTCTTTGGTTAGTAAGTTTTTAGTAAATCGTGTTGTTAGAGTGGGTAGTTCTGTGTGGGGTTGCTAGATTGCACATTCTTTAGTCAATCACTCTTTTGTAAAACGTGGTATTAGAGTGAATAGTTCTGTGTGGGGTTGCCAGTCCTCCATCAGACGCCACCCCAGGTAAACGGGATAGGATTGGTACAGAGGAAATAAAATGCTCAGGGTGGACCAAAACTGGCAAAATCCTGGAGTAAGGCAGTATTTCTTCAAATACCGAGCTCCCACGCTTGAAGAATAACTGAAGACTAACATAAACGAATAAATGGCTCTCAGTCTGGGGCACGCCTTAAGTGGGGAGAAGCTACGAAGAATCCACCCGTATTCAATAAAATAACCAGAATTGCTACATGGAACGTCCTTACTCTCTACACGTCGGGCAGCAAACAGACTAACCTGGATGCGGAAATGCATCGGCTACAGATAAAGATAGTGGGCGCGAGCGAAGTACGATGGCTCGGTGCTGGAATTGTAAAAACAGAAAATGGAGTCGCCTACTACTCGGGAGCTATAATCGTCTATAAGTCGCCGCAACGGAGTTGGTATCCTCATTTCTTTGGGCCTGGAGAAGTCGGTCATAGATTTCTTCCTCTTAGGACACTACGTGATGGTTTTAAACGTCTAAACATCACGCCGAGTACTAAACATTGTGCAAGTATACGTATCGACCAGAGGTCAGGCAGACGGTGCGATAGAAAATTCTTACAACAAATTGGAAGAGGCTATGAAAACTACAAAGAAGGGTGAAATAACAACCATAATGGGAAATGTCAATGCTAAAATTGGAGCTGAGGGAGAGGGAGACGCAAATGGGTGCTTTGGGTTTGGTGATAAAAATGTCAGTCCTGCACTGAACAGCATCTATCCATCTATAACACCTTCTTTAATTTACATCCCCACCTCCTATATACATGGACATCTCTAACCGACTGCATGGATCATCGATTGACTACGTTCACATAAACGCAGACCTCAAAAAGACTGTCAAGTCAGCCAAAACATACTGACGTATATAGCGATCACAATCCAATTGTGGTAAACCTGAAGATTCGTGTATTTGGCCAATTTAGAGGAGCCAACAGAGCAGACTATGGAGACATTCAGAAAATCCACTTATGAACGCAATAGTGAGCCATTAGTGAAGGATGCGCTCATTAAGACACACACTGAAGTTATTGGCTTAACGGTTGTCACAAAAAACAACCTTGGATGACTGGCGACATCTTAGATATAATATAAGAAAGAAGACAACATAAACAAAGAACAAACACAAATATTAGGAGCTAAATAGAATAATACGCAGAAAATGCAGAAAGGTAAAGGAACAGTGGCTGACGGAGAAATATAACGAAATCGGAAGAACTGCAGAAGATTCAGGACCAGTTTAATGTATATAAGAAGTATAAAGAGTTTACAGGAGAACACCGTAAGAAACAAAGGAGTATTCTTATAAATGATAACCAAATTCTCACGGGTGTGGAATAGAAACTCAAGTATTGGAAAGAGTACGTTGAGGACCTTTACAATGACGCACGAGCGGACTAGCCGGCACAAGCGGTAACGAGTCGAGTCCCGAAGGCAACGAGACGAGTCCCGCCATCACTAGGGGCAAAGTACGACATGACATTAAACTGCAGAAGGATTGCAAGGCAATAAATCTGGACAACCCACGGAAGGCAACAGTTCATGCGGAAACTCTGAAGTTTTTTGCTCTCCAAAATGACACAGTATTGACAGCGATTTGCACAGGATTGATTATTCAATGACATTTTGTGACAGACACTCGCTCGCGATGCTGCTAATAACTTCCGGAAATATAATCTCGGGCAAACTAACATCAAGGTCTTCTAGAATGCGTCAGGACAAGTACGGAATACTCCGCCTGGTCATTGAGTGTGAAAATACAAGAAAAAGATCAGTCGGAAGAAGACAAAACTCCTGGCTAAAATATCTACACCGGTGACTTGATTTAACGTCGGCAGAGATCTTTAGACCTTCTGTATCCAGGATCACTGTTGCCAACTGGATCTCACGAACCTTCGAAAGGAGACGGCTCACAACATATAGTATACAAAGTGTTTTAATATCGTTTTTAAGTATTAGTAGGAAGTCGGAGATTAATGCCTAATTAGTCTGCCGGTGAAATGGGATTCCCCTTCACCGTATGTATTATTATTGGTGTTTAATAATACGTATGATAATACGTATGTATTATTATACGATTTTATTATTCGTGAAAACAAAGCTACAAAATTTTGAAACAGTTATTCATCTATTCGCATAAAATGCAGTAGTTGCCCATGTCCATGACATGATGTGAGGGTGTTGTGGGAAATGGGATGTTGTAAGAATAAGTAAATATAAAAGCATATTTGAAAAAGGGTATACTCCAAACTGGAGTGCGTAACTTTTTAAAATACTTAATGTAAAATTTACAAATCCTACTGTATACTGCGAGAATACAGTAGGAGATTAGAAGATTTGCGAGAAAATCTTATATCCGAAACTTTCTATAATGAAGAACTTTTAGAAGCAAACTATAAAGATACATACTTAGTAGAATATGTATTGAAAAGAAAAGGAAATAAAGAATACGTTAAATGTTTGGGAATGAATTCAGTGCATAGTAGTTCGGTAGATAAAAACAAGATATATTAAGTTATTACATTTATTTTTTATAACAAAAATTTATAAACAACAATAAAGTTTTTACAATTTATATATTATTTGTTTCTTCTCTTTCATTCAAAAAAATCTTACACAAGTCCATGTAATACAGTTCCTATACATGCAAGTAATATTAGTATAGTGAAAAATATAATATTTACTAATGTGTTTTGAATTTCATTTCCCATATAATCATCACTCTGGTTTACATTTAACTTTGTCCAATTTGATCTTACCCACCATCCAGTTTCAAAACTATACTTATTGAACATTCTTCCAACTAGTTCACTTTTATTTGTCTTCTTGTTTTATTCTTCTTGAATACCATCAGCAACGCAATTAAAATAATGTCAGATTCACTTATATTGAGAAATCCGTGCTTGTAGAAAAAAACATCGGAACTGGCATAATATTAACAAATATTATTAACATACGTAGAAGAAGTCTAGAAGACCTAGTATTGACCGACACGTCTGAAAGAGACATATAATACGACCTTGCATTTGTAAGTAGGACACTTATTAAAACATTCTTATAGTGAATTATTAGTTGATCAAATTAATATTGCTTGTCTATGTAGTGCATGATACTGCAATTTGGAATATTAGTTCTATTGCTTAGTTCTTTTATTTTCTCTATTAGCTTAACGAAGATTTTGGGCCAGAACGAGTTGGAGTAACGTATCGTCCTAAAGAAAGTACCAACTGTCTAGGATGTACTGATAAAAGAAATTCTTTGGTAAGTATTTCAGCCTAAATATGTTTTCCTTTTGGTTTTGGAATAATAATATAATATCCCATAAATATGATAACGTTTTATAAGCTTCTTCTAAATTCCAATATCATATGGATCTTACACAGCTTTATTAATTATTAATTAGTTAATATTTATACACAGTTACTGGTAAAAAAAAACCTTTAGCTACTGTGCGATATTATCGCGCTTGTCAGTATTTCATGCATATGAGGCCATTTAGATGTACCAAATTTTAAATAAATGACATTCAGAAACATCAAATTGGAACGACACCTATTATTACACTATTTCTTCCATCAGTATTCTAGGGCATATGCATTTAACCCGATTCAAATAAATCGACACGAGTCTTAGATGTCTGTGGAATCTATTATTATAGTACCTTTTGAGATAAAATAAATTAATTCACCCATAAAACATAATAATTTTTGTAATACCATAACCTAGCTAAGACTAATATCCGCGTTAAGATTATATTTTGGACATTATTTCGCTGAACTAAATAGAAATCTTGTCATCTACTAATTTCATATACTTCTTAGCATATACTTATTTCAACATCTAGCATATTTATATCAACCGTCATATTGGATTTTTAAAGCGCCTCAGCTGTCAAATTCAACGAACTATCAAATGACATCATTTTGTTTTTTGTGTAAATTTTTTTTTGTATGCCCTGGTATATTTTTAGACATTTATTTTTATACCGTCCCTGGTACTATCCTAGTGACTTCAATCGGCCCCAAAACATTTGCCAATATTTTAATACATTATATGAAATAAGTAATCGGAATGGTGAATGCGCCGAATCTTACTGAAGATGAGCATATCCAGCCGCCGCCCAATCTTACTACTATCCCCAAAAATTATATGTATATAATTAATTACTCTTTGTGTATGCTTAAAAATAAAAGATTTGACTAGAATTATAAGCACAGAAAACTTCGAGATTTACAGGCGGAACAGGTTTGATTGCAATATATTTTAGTATTGTATAATTTTGTTGTAGAATTTTTATTTCTTTATTTTAAATAAGTAATTAAATTTTACAATACAAAAGCTGGATCATTTAATGCATTTCTTGAGTAGAAAATTTATTTCTCTTTGGCATTTGAATAAGACTTTAATTGAATTAATGAACTAATTGCATTTTGTATGTTACATTTTCAAACAGTTGAATTGGCATTTTCTTTTTGCTTGATTTATATTAGTTAAGAATGCTAAATTATAATGACAATATTCATATATTTATAATTATGGTAATTAATTGTAAATGAAGTAAATATATTAATTTCTTTTACTGTAGTTTTCAATCAATATGGGTGACGAGGCCCGTGATAATCATGAACAACAAATTGAACGAGCAGAAATAGCCAATCTTGTTAGATCGCGAATGGACAGTTTAAATTTACCAGTTATAGATTACAATGATGTCAGTGAGAAAAGGAATAATTTATCTTACGTCATTATAAATCCAAGTTGTGATTTGAAACTGGAAGAGGGCGATATTATGTAAGTTTTATTTATACTGTTGTATCTGTATCTGGGATATAGGTTTTGATTTCAATTAAATATTAGTAGTTTCTCATTTTGTTTTCAAAATATTTAGAAGTATATAAAGTAGGAACATGACAAATATTTTGTATGGTAAATTACAAAACGTAAAAATATAACGCAGCTGTAACAATAACAATAATAATGATTTATTAATCCCAATATGTAATTACCATGCACTAATAATCAAAAGATTCGATTGTCACATATTTTTAAAGTACGTGAACAATATGGTCAGGTGAGATTTAAACCTAACCTCTCCACTTAATTTTGGGATCGGCGAGATACTACGGAAGAATACGTAGTTCGTAACTTATCGCGATGTGTACCAGTAGGCTTAACGTCCGTTCCCACCAATCTATAGATCTTAACCACTATTTTAATACCTCAGGTGTGAACAAATAAAAGAATGAATACATTTTCGGTGTTGGTAAATTCCTAGACAAGCTAGGACACGTAAAGTAAAAATTAAAATGAGTTATGTAGATTCCTAGATGAAGATGTGTACGTTCTTATACACAATCCACTGGCTGCATTACCTATTATTTAAGGGGGATTAAATTGAGAGATAAGGATAAAAAGAAGGAAAAGTTGGATTAAGTTATTAAATTGTTGGTTGGTCTTCCCACTTTAAGGGAGTGTAGTAGTAATTATTTCTTTTTTGTTTGATTTTTTATTTTTTCTTGCTGTATCGTTAGTTAAGTATACGCATTATTAATTTAATTGTAAATATAGATGTAAATATGAAAGCCAATAAAGGTTATAATCTACCTACCTATTTATGCCTTTCAAAAAATAACTCCATTATATCCCATTGAATCCATTATATTAACTTAAACATTATTCTGAGTTGTACTCATTAGCTTTATTCATTGATTTATAGCCGATGGATTACATACAACATTAAATAGAAATTACTATACCTATTAAGATCAAAACAAGACAAGTGAAGCCACCTGATCGAAAGACGTACGATTAGTGACCTGACAGCAGTTTCGTGTTCTACGTTTAAAATAGAAACATATCATAAATTACATTCACGAGCATTTAACATACATATTGTTTATTCTTTGAAATTATAACCCCGCTAATTTAAATGGATAGAACACTCCACCGGAAATTGAGAGACACGGGTTCGAATCCCGAGTGGGGTTATTTTTTCAAAGACACAAATAATAATTGTATATAAATTTCAAGCTCCCAATTAAAATTCGTCTAGTTAAACACTTTAATTCTAATTCTGATTCGCGTTATGTTATTATTTCACTCTAAACTTTATTTAATAAATTTAATTATTTAACATATTATAAGTCTAGTTTCCCTTCTTCTAATAATGTCGTATCTTCTAATGTATTCTTATCTAATTACCTATTATCCTTACTTTGCCAATAATGGATTTACTTTTGGCCATAATGGATCCATATCCAATCAGTATTGTCTTTTGTTTTAAGACTAAAATATGCTAAACTTAGTAACATAGGTAAAACAGATTTCGGGGGGTTCTAACCCCAAACCCCCCCCTTGGGTGCGCCAGTGTTTGTGTGTCACGCTTACGAATATTACTGTTCTGTTGGAATTCATTTACGTTTTATTTCAAATATTTTAATACATGACACTTATAAAGCTCATATAAATTAAATATTCTGTCTTTGTTAAAATAATCTTTGTAAGTCTCTCGTTTGGGAATAATCTTTTTTTTTTGTAGAATTAATTGTAGAATGTGGTGATCCCATATCCTATAGTTTCTTCTACAAGACATTTTTATAGATTTTAAAAATATTTTTTAATACAGTGTTTTTATCCGTCGAAGAATATAACAAACGCTGCCGGCTTTACTAGATATTTGTTTTAGGTGATTATTTTACGTTAACCTCTCAAGAAAGTGGTTACACCCAGAAATTGGTTTGTTTACTTTGTACTCTTCTAACTTGTCATGTTTTATAAGCAAATCCTTCTTTACTGCTACGGTGTTTGATTTAAATTCTATCAACATTTCAACATTTACTTGATTCCATTGTTTTTGCACCATTGATTTAGATTCTTTATAATCTCTTTACTAGACTTAATTGTTTGATTTTCTCAGTTCTTAGTTAATATAATATTTATATCATCTGCATTAAAAAGAAGTTGGATGTCATATTAAGTGAATTTGGAAGATCATTAATCATAATTATGAAAAGCAACGGTCCCATTATATTGCCTTGTGGAACCCCACAAGAAATATGTTTTTCTTCCAATATTTGCCTCTCAAAAATTACTCTTTGTGATCCGTTTGTTAAGTACGATTTTAGTCATTCCTGCTCTCTTTATGTGACACCAATGTGTTGCAACTTAATAAATAAAATATTATTATTCACAGTATCAAATATAAATTAATTTGCTGAACAATTATAATCCTGACTATTTTATAGAGTAATAAAATAATCCGAAAACAAAATCTTTTCTTTTAATGACGCTACAAAAATATGTTTTCTGCTAATTGAAATACTTATTTTTAAAGTTACTTGGTGCGTCCTAGTCCGTTTTCTGCGCAAAAAACTTTTGAACGGCACAATAGCCGACGCAAATCAAACATAAGCTTCTGTTCGCAAACGTTAATCCAGCAAATGGCAGCTGTCGCAGCCGCATCTGGTTTGGGCGGTGCAGCAGCCGGTAGTGCAGTAGCTGCAGCGGCCGCAGCAACTGCTGCTGGCAGTAGGAGGGGCTCAGGTCTCGGATTAAGTGGTTATCAGCCGCCGCCAAGACCACCACCGCTTGTAACCACCAAGGCAAACTCATTATCGCTGCCCGATAGTCCTACCGTAGCTGGTTATCAACGAGGACGGTAGGTTTACATTTTTGTTTCCCAAATGAACTTATGTTTTATATGAACTCAACTTTTATGTATTGTAGATCAAATTCTCTTCGAGTCATCGACGATATTTTATTACGTAGATCAAATTCATTACGCCAAGGATTAACAAGTTGCGGGAGTGTTGCGCGAAGAAAAAGTAGTTTAGAAGACGTTGGACTATCACATTTCTCTACTAATTATAATAATTCAATAAAAATTGCATTAAATGGTAAGAGTTTTCATCAACATTTTTGAATTCAGTGATGTATATCAGCCATATAAAAACTTTCCGATTCTTTTACGCACCATACCTATGTCATTCATGCTGGTTCGTATTCAGCTAAATCTTAGGACCGGAAAAATTCCTCCCTAGTGGTATACACACCGTCTCACTCACACCTGATAAATTTAACTTTATAATTATTAACATATTACTAAACAAAAATTCTTGCTCAAAAAATTAAAAGAAGAAGGCTCGATTTTTCGATGGAGGTGCGTACGCACGTACGTACGTACGGATGTATATTCAAGAATTTCTCCTTCCCTAAGGGACCGATCTGCATAGATATAAAAATGTTGCAAACATATAGTACGTTGTATTATACCTCGAATAAAAAAAGTCCCATGTTGCCAAATTGTATACGAAGCGGTGTTGCCACGTTTGAAGTTTAACAAACTTTTTTAAATGTTTGTTTTTACCCTGTTTTTACCCACTTTCTTTCTGTTTGTTTTTTTCTGCTAGTATTTGTATTTCAGTGCGCAAGCCTGAAGTCGTCGGATGTAGAAGTGAAAGTTTTATACTCTCTGATGTTCACATTAGTTTCTCGAATCCTATTTTGTTCTGCATAAGACCTTCCCTTATTCGGCTATAGCTATCTGTATTACGAGCAACATTTGGAGGGGGTTTCCGCACTTTGACTTCTTTAGCCACTTCATTATTGTCAGGATCCCGCTTTTTTGGAGCTGGGATTCTTAGTTTTCTGCTTGGCTTTTATTGCTTCTCAACTGTCCGAGTCAGACAGTTCCTCGTAGCGATTTGATGTGCTAATGATTCTATGGGTTGTCAGGTTTGTCATTTGTGACTCACCTGTACGTTTTCGTTTCCCATTTATAACCTCAACCTGAGAAAAATTTGCTTCTGTGTCCATTGTACTGTTTGTTCCGAAACTTCCCGATTCTCGGAGACCTTCCAATTGCTCTAATTTCTGTTTCAATTTTTGAATTACTGCTTGATACTCTTCTATTTTATCCAAGGTAAGCTTTTTCTGTTTTCTTCGCTTGTGTATGCCATACTTTTCACCTCACAATTTTCTCACTGTGCAGATTCCTGTACAGATCAGCAGACCAGCAGTTATTCTCAGGTACACTAAGAGGCAGCCGGCCCACTTTATTGGTTTCATTCCTTATAATATTAGAGCGCACTGTATATTTCGCATCGCATACGCGTGCTCTTTTCTTTATGAGACGAATTCACACAAAGCGGGAACCTAAGAAACAGGAACCTAAATGAAGTTCGTTCCGGCGGACCTGTGTAGCTTCTATTTATTTCATGGTCTGGCTCATTTTCCACCAAGATTACGATCAATTTCTGTCACTACTTTATCCCTACCTCTAGTGAATTGCTATGATTTAATGTATTCTCACTTAATTACCTAACTTCTAGTTCTCAAAATTACTTTCAGCCATTATGAATTCATATCCAATCAGATTTACTTTCTTCATACATACTAGTACAGTATCGCACAGTACGTTTTCACTTATTATTGATTGATTACCAATCAGATACATTTATTCACACATACATTAACAACAGCATCAAACCGTTCCCTTACTAGGCTTGCTGCATGGGTGAATGTCCCTGTGTAAAAAATGGTTTAATATTTAACTAATAGGGTTCAATCAACGATCAATGATTATTTCTACATTTTAAATGTAATACTTATTTATGGTAAAACTACCTGTAGGCGAATGCCTTTTTCCTAACTTATTTCGTCTATCAAACATCCTGCTTTCATAATGACAACTTTTCATAAATCCCTAGCCATACTGAATTATTTAAATAATGTAGAAGTATGAAGCGCACAAAATTATCTATCATAAAACTAAACGAGAATGACTCTCGAATGCATCTGAATTAAACATTGTTGATATCTTCACAATATTTTTTTGCTAAATTGTATGTTCTTCCTTCAATACGTGTATAATTTTTATATGTCCAGTGTGTACATAATTTATTTTTAGTCTTTTTTTTTAATTAACAGGTAGCATAGGTTTAGAAGTGACTCCTCCAGAAGAATGTACCTCACCCATAAGAGCCAGCAACACAGCATTGTTCGTTAATCCGCCTTTTTCTGGCAGCACATTAAGTCTATCGGCGACAGGTACGAGTATTCAACAACAAAATACACTGGGCATTAATGTGCCGAACGATCCATATAGCATCAGTGAGACGAGTTCACTAGCCCAACAGGTGCAGGGCGGTCCTTCCTCGTCCGTTACAAGTCCACCAGATCCGCAACACCTCCAGGGCACAATTGTATGATATAACCTCATGTGGGGGAGGAGATTGAGCGGTTCTTTCCGAAATAAGTGGCTCTAAGATCCTCTACACCACACGTAGTCCATATAGATCCACTCTGTTTGAAAGCATTTACTTCAGTCATAGCTAACCAATTATTATTGCACGCCAACTAATGGAATATTAAAAAGTCACTTCTTTATGGGAATAATTTCAAGAAATTCCTGTAATTATTAGAATTTGCAGTTACACATTCAAGTTACGGGGAGTACTGCGAGAAGGATACAAAAATGTTTAAATAGAAAAAAAGCATTATTTAAAATAATACAGTGACTTTTGGAGGTGACATAAACATAGATATCAGCAATGCCATTAAATCACAAGCAACTATTTAAATATTTTGGACCTCGACTGATCTAAAACTTGCATCCGGGATTATCTAATTATTCCGGGATTATCCGGGATCTCTAAACAGAGAAGAGACGTTACCAAAATCTTGTATTGATTATTTCTTCATCAATCGAATTTTATTCTTCACAACTTCTTGGAAATATTTCCTTCCCAGGAATCAACTCGCAGTGACATTAATTCTGAAATAGTAATAGACGCAACATTATCGGAGCGTTACTTATTGTGGAAACAATACTTAATCAGTATCAAACTTAACATCAACTTCATTAAGTAGCAAATATAATTAAAAACGCAAACCATTCAGAACAAATTATGTAAACTCGCTCGACGAAAGGGTCAAATCTTTATAGAATCCTCGTAAGAACCCTTAACAATCTCTAAACAGAGAATACAAATAATAATCTATATAATTAAAACAGACAAAAATTACTAAATTCAATATTAACAATAGACAATAAAATAAAAGCTATTTAATTCTAAAATGTTTGGCAATGCATTAAAAATTTCATTAGTCACGACCTCACAACTAAGAGATGTTTGGAGGCAATATTAAAAACAATATTAAAAAGAAAATAAAAGATTCATGATGCTAATTGATATTTGAAATAAACTTCATATGAAGTGACAATATATTATGTTTTTACTATTTCATTAGTATGCTTTAGTGGTGAAGTACTCAACCAAATTTGGCCTTATATATAGATGCTCTTTAACTTTTATAGTAAGTAGTAGTATAGAAATGCATATAAATAATATATTGTATAAAACATTGTGTATTATCTGAACTATTAGACTGACAAATACATTTTAAACTTTCTTTGATTGTACTTAGCTCAAACATTCATTTACATAAGTTCCCCTACCAACGACTTTTAATTCAAGATGAAGTTTACTATTATTAATAATAACTAAGCTTTTTAAATGTATGAAAAATATATATTTATATTATAAATCTCTCTATCGATTAAACGTAAGAAACAAAAACATCTAATAAAATTCGTAATTTTGAAAACACGTTTTAAAAGAAAAATTATTCATTTTAGATGTGTATGTTCAGAGAAATTATTATTACATGTTATTAAAAATATGTTTCATTCCAAATTTATCTTCGTTGGCACGTTAATAGCTAACTTATCAGTATAGTTTGTTCAGATTTGTTGAAAGAGGGATCAAATAATGTAGCTATAGTAATATTATACAGTTTTATAATATATAATTATATAAAAGAAATATATGCAAGTGTATTTACAAATACTAAATTATAACAAATGAGCTGTTAAGTCAAGCAAAGGTTTTAATTGAACCCATTTAATAAAAATAAATCTGCAATTAATTACTCAGTACATTTTCTATTTCTCCTTATTTTTGTATTTGTCTTTTTCGATATATTCTGTCACTTTCTACTTTCTATAGATTTGCTACATACACAACCGATACCTTCATTTCAGAGTGTACCTGCAAATATGATACTTTACAATATCAAAACCGATTATTAACTTGTCAATTTTTTTCATGTTTTCTTTCGCCACACGCTGACGATATCGACCGCACATGATCTAGAACATTTTGGAAAAATCTTACCGGATTTTCAAGCCATATTCAAAATACATCCCTTCGCCGAGATTTGAGTAGAGCTGAACTTGAGTCACGAAACTATAGGGAGACAGGGATTGTTCAGTGACTGTGGTCGTTATTTTGGTAAAAATTCAAACTGGTCAATCATTAATATAAAGACTAAGATCCATATAAGGAATTTCAAATGATAAGCATGAATCCAGCGATACCTAGGCTCTATGGGATGCCAAACATCCATAAAGGAAAATTTTTTCCCATTAAACCAGTTGTCAGTTATACCAGTACATATGTCCACACATCGCGTAATTTTCTTGACCGTTGCTTAAAAAACCATATATCCGTTAAATTTAAATATAATATTCCCAACACTTCTGAATTTCAGCAGACCATCAAGCTGAATTTATCTCTACAGTTGATTTACTTTAGAGTGTACTTGAAAATACGATACCTAATAATGCAAAAACGTTTTCTTTGGACACACACTGACGATGTCGGCCCCACAGGGTCTAAAACTTTTTGGAAAAATATTTGCGGCATACTCAAAACATTTCCCTTGGCCGAGATTTCCCATAAAACCAGTTGTCAGTTATACTAATTTATATGTCCATAAACGCCTAATTTTCTTGACCTTTGGTTGCAGAAACATATATCCCTTAAATTTAAACATAATATTTCCAACACTTCTGAATTTATCTTCCATTAACCTCAGAGAGTACTTGAAAGTATTATTCCTAACAGTGTCAAAAACGATTATTAAAACGACGATATCGGCCGCACATGGTCTAAAACGTTTTGGAAAAGTCTTAGCGGATTTTCAAGGCATTCTCAAAACATTTCCCTTGTCCAAGATTTGAACTTAACGTCACGAAAATATTGGGACACAGGCGCTGTTCAATGAGTGTGGTCGTTATTTTCTCGTTATGAGTGTGGTCGTTCAATGAGTATGGTCGTATATGAATGTGGTCGTTACTCTTCTGAATTTAACTCTACAATTCATTAACTTCAGATAGTACTTGAAAATATGATACCTAACAATGTCAAAAACGATTATTAATGCTTAGTTTGTTTATATTGTTTTTTTTTCTTTCGTCGCCACACACTGACGATGTTAGCCGCACATGGTCAAAAGATTTCTTATCGGATTTTCAAGGCATACTCAAAATATTTACCTTGGCCGAGATTTAATTAGGGCTGAAGTTGAGTCACGAAAATATGGGGAGAAGGGGATGTTCAGTGACGTGGTCGTTATTTTGGTGAAAATTCAAATTGGTTATACATAAATATAAAGATTAAGATCTATATAAAGAAGTTCAAATAATAAGCAGGAATTCAGTCATTCCTAGGCACTATGGTCTGCCAAAGATCCATGAAGGAAAAAAATTCCCATTAAACCAGTTGGCAGTTATATTAATTCATATGTCAATAAATCGTCTAATTATCCTGACTGTTGCTTAAAGAACCGTATATCCTTTGAATTCTGAATTTATCTCGACGTTTCATTAACTTCTGAGAGTCTTAAAATATGATACCTAACAATGTGAAAAACGATTATTAATGCTTAGTTTTTTCTTTTGTTTTTTTCGTCACCACGCACTGACGATGTCGGCCGTACATGGTCTGAAACGTTTTCTTTGCGGATTTTCAAGGCATATTAAAAACATTTCCCTTGGCCTAGATTTGCGTAGAGCTGAAGTTGAGTCACTAAAATATGGGGTGACAAGGTCTTTTCAGTGACTGTGATCGTTATTTTGGTGAAAATTCAAATTGGTCATACATTAATATAAAGATTCCAAAGTATATAAGGAATTTCAAATGATAAGCGTGAATAGTCATTTCTATGCTCTATGGTCTGCCAATGATCCATTAAGGGAAACAAATTTCCATTAAACCAGTTATCAGTTATACTAATTCGTATGTCCATAAACGTCTAATTTTCTTGATCTTTGGTTAAAAAACCATATATCGTTGAAACCATATATCGTTTGTCTCTACGGTTCATTAACTTCAGGGAGTACTTTAAAATATGATACCTAACAACGCGTTATTTTTTTTTCATTTTTTCTTTCGCCTCCACATATTGAGGATATTAGCCGCACATGGTCTAAAACGTTTTGGAAAAATCTTAGCAGATTTTCAAGGTATACTCAAAACATTTCCCCTGGGCGAGATTTGAGTAAAGCTGACGTTAAGTATGACTCATAGAAGAAACTCACTCATAATCCTTCCAAAATATGTACTAAATTTCTACTGTCACTACTCAGATTGTATCGAATATAAAGTCGTTTTAAATAAAAAAAATGTCAATTTTGATCAACCTAAGGATGTAGCATGATAATTTAACTAAACGGCTTTCGTTTTACTCAATCTTACGGTCCTCTAAAATTGGATTGTATTCAAATATAGCTATAAAGGATTAGGAACAATTGCTAGAAATGATAATTAGCAAATTTTCCACATTTTCCAGATATTTTAAGTTACGTATTCAAATCAGAGCATTCTATTCATATTTGCAGCGGCATTATTAGAAAAAAATTTGTAACACCCAAAAGGTTAAGTTATGTGTGGAGGTTTTTATATCTAGGAGATTTCCTCAGAAATCGTCGGATTTGACTAAAATTTTATATAAGGAGTTTGTTTTAGGAAAGACATTTTAACCGAAACTGGAAGTTTACTTAAACAATTTTTCAAATGTTTTAACTGCACTGTTTCAAAATCACTATTTGGAGTTCATCGAATTGTTCTTACATAAATTTGTAAAATATTTATGTATAAGAAATTACTTTCAAGTTCTTCTAGTCGAAATAGCGTTAAAATGGGATCAATATCAGTGTTATACCAAAGCATCAACAAAGCAGTGTTTTCAAAAACAAAAATGTGGTAGATTGTCCTTAGAAATCCAACATTTCGGTGTCTCAATAAGAGCGGAAGGATAAAATTTGACATAAAACACCGCTTTTTTTTTTGAGAAAATTCCGAAATTTTTATTTTATCCTAAAGTAAGTAAACATGTGTAAGTTATGTATGGAACAACAGATCTGATAAATACCCTCCTTAGCTTTTCTAGCACATTTACGTTCTTTTGACAGAATTAGCCGTTTGGCATAAATATGATTGGATTTCACTGATACAGCGCCTAATATCCTTCTTCCTGGGGTTATTAAAATAAACGTTTGATTTCAAAAAACCCTAGAGAAAGAAGTCCAAGGGTGTAAAATCGCATAGTCTAGAAGGCAAATTCTAGGCACTCAAATGGTAAATTACTCGACCAGGGAATGTCTTGTATAATAACGCCGATATTTCTTCTGATGTGTGGCAAGTGGAAACGTCCTTTTGAAACCACATGTCTTGGACACTTAGACCATTCATTTGAGGCACAAAAAAGTGGATTAGCATGTCTCGATACCGTTCGTCAGTATCTCAAAAAAAAAAATGGCCCCCAGGTTAAAGTCCACACCAAAGTTTTATGGATTTCACTTTTTGGAATGCATCTTTTGTTTTCACGAATCACTGGGTGTTTCGTGAGAAAGAAAAACTCACCCAATGCGGTTTTTACGAAGCGATTAATATGAAAACTTGCTTTTGAAAATAATTTTCTTGGAAAACTCACTCACCAGAAAACTCTGTGTCGAATAGCGATCTACTTTTATTAATGGTGAACTCTCTATCATCGAACTATCATAGAGGTTTGGCCGGCAAAGTACAACAGCAGAAATGGCGCCAAATTTTCCGCTCTTACTGAGACTCAACATTTGCTGTCATAGAGGTGTAATAACGGAAAATTTTGAAGAAGCTATTTTAAGTTCTTATATGTTCTATGTAAATACATGGCACATAATACAAATTAAATTTCTTTGCCTCACTTAGCTTCCGATATAAAAATTCTAAAATTTTATTAGCTATATTTATCTATATACTTTGAATTTCATCAAAATGTTTGCTTGACTATGCAATTTACGTTTTCACTCTAATCTATACAAGTTTTGTTACATTTAACGCATACAAAACAGTTATTATAACTTTAAAATATTAAATAATTTTAGTATTCATTTTAATATAGAATTTGTCGTATTTTGGGGATCTACTTCCATGATTTTATTTTTTTAATTTGTGCAATACATTTAATTTAATTGTATTAGAGTGAAAATAATAAAGAAATAGAATTAACTATAACCATATCATGTTACCTCTAATCTAAGTCATATATTTTTACTTTTTTAACTGTAAATTTATGTACAAAAGTCACACATAAAATCAAACATATTATTAATTTGAAGATTTTTTTATCAGAATCATTTATTTATTATCTCAAATTTAATTAGTTGAAGCCGTCCAAAATCCTATTTTGTTATTAACACTACTTAAAAAGATAATTGCATTTATTTCTCTTAAAAAACACACAATTTGGTAGCTAAAGGTAAAACTACATAAGGATGCTCTTACCAATTAAACTTCGATATCTAACAGTTTATTTTGATATACTATCATATGTGGAACATGAATGGTAAACAAAATTATCACTTCATAAAAAAATAGACTTACAAAATATAGTACTTATTTTATACATGTAATGTTTTTTTTTAATAATAATAGTAATCGGAATTATAAGACAAATATGTATAAACAAATATTTAGTAGTACATTTAAATAAGTATCATAATCAATTAATTAATTAATTAAATATTAAAATTTCGATATTGCCAGATTGGTGAAAGAATTAGATATTAAGACTGTGGAGTGTGGTCCAAAACATAGAACATAAAACAATTAATGTACTAATTGTACAGGATAGGTGCATTTAAAAATTAATTTTTATATTGCATTTCTTCTTATATTATTGTGTTTTGAGACGCAATGACTTTTTGAGAATT
The DNA here is from genome assembly GCA_009867245.2 of Adranes taylori. Classification (NCBI taxonomy): domain Eukaryota; kingdom Metazoa; phylum Arthropoda; class Insecta; order Coleoptera; family Staphylinidae; genus Adranes; species Adranes taylori. The sequence goes on from WYDF02011548.1 coordinate 22,174, forward strand.
TATATTTTGCACTCAAAGTAAACGACCATATATACCAATGTTTATACACAAACTTAATTTTTTAAATCAATAATTTCAGAAAAATTATTTTTCAGTTTACTGTAGTATTCTCCAACCCTCTAGTTAAGAGATAAAATCAAACAAAATATTGTCGCGTCTATTTTTAGGGATGCTTGACGTGACGGGAAAGAGAGAAAAGCCTTTTGATAGGGTACGTAGCGATTCTATTCTACCCTAACATATCGATTCGTACAATAAGTAGAAAATGTAATTCATTTTAATATCGAAATGAAGTTATAATATTATGAAGTTATAATCCCCAGGTTCCCAACATTGAATAAAACAAAAAACTTTGCAACTGATAACGTCGGACTTATCCTTTTGGATTTATTCATAAATTTATCTAGGCAGTTAACGTTACGCCCAACCCTTAACAATCAGAAATTGTCTGCTATGAATCGAGGCTGATTCAGGGTTTAATGGTGAAAGTACTGTAGATATATTGTTCAGGGTTTATCTCGTATGTTGGTTGTTTTGACCTATATTTAAGTCTTGTTAAAGATTTTCTTCTGGATCAATGTTGTTTAAGACTGAAAATAATTCATCTTCTATTGCATTGATTTGAATTCTAGAAATAGCATATGCTCTGCATTGATATTATATTGACCTTTTTATAAATAATTTCGTCATCAAATTCTTCTAATTTTAAACGCCACCTAACTAATTTAGAATTGGGTTCTTTTAATGTCATAAGCCAAACCCATCTATGATCTGTATATATAAATAAAACTTGCATCCCTACAAATATGGTCTGAAATACTTGGTTGACCAAACTATTGCTAAAAGTTCTTTCTCGTCTAGTATCGTGAGTGTTGTTGGTATGGGGTATTCTTTAATTACTTTTATTTTGTCCGGGTTAGGTTTTACTCCGTCCGGTATAATAACGGACCTAAATATGTTATTTTTTTTCCAGACTCACTCTTATCTAACTGTGTTTTTAGAAATGTAATAAAAGAAATGTATAATCTTAACGAAATGTATTGCGAATAATTGAGGAACTGCGTATATGCAAGTAAAATTATAATTCATGCTTTCAAAATAAATAACGCCTCACCAACAAAATGATAAAATTATTTTTGTTTAATTAATGCGTGCGCATAGATGAATAAAAATGGTGTCAATGACTCATCAACTTGATTCCCAAAGTATTTATAAAATTAATTACCGACTGTTTTCTCTCGTGATATCTGTATGGCTTTTATTTATTACTGTGTCCCCTTATCTAGCGTCTGGGCACCCGTGTGCCCTCCCCTACCACATGCTAATTTTAATTTTAACTCTAAAACTGATGTACGGTATTGCCCATAGACAACTGCCTATGTTCCTAACTTATTTACGGTAAAACTGCATATTTACGGTAAAACTGCCACATTTTTCCAACTACAGTTTGTCTAGCACATAGACTGCTTACATAATAACAACATTTCAACAAATCTAACCGTTCTGAATTATTTACAAGAATCAGACAACTAGATTAGATCGAGGACAAATTATCTCGTTACATTCGCTACCGCCCAAGGAAAATTCGCCCTCGAATTTTAGAAAACAACAAAGATTATAAAAAGCATCATTAAACCGAAATAGTTGACATACATACTACGAATAATTTTATATAGAAACGTATTGTATGTTCCTTTATAGTCTGACTACTCTTCAGTCTAAGTCTATCTATTGGTTCCAACATAAGCCTGACTATTTATGTTATGAATTTATTTTATGTACTTTTACTATGTAGAACATCTTACAACATTATTTTAACTTTCATATATACTGATTTTAAACTTTTAATTAGCCAGAAACAATATGTTATGTTTTATATTTCCTGCTATTACTCTTATTTACTTGTTTAGCATCTATTATAATACTTTTATTGTATAAAACAAATTTTTTATCGAAAATTATTTATTTATTTGTAAAAAGTCATCAGATCTAGATATAAATCTGTTAATTTACGACCATAAAAAAACGACTCTCTTGCCTCTTCAGCCAGCAGCGGCCTAAGATAATAGCTATTCATGTGTGCCCCTAAGATTTAAAGAAAATGAATATAACTAGTATTTTTCTTTTGGTAAGTGTACATATTAAAAAAATTAAAGAAAGAGAGTTTATTTAACAACTTCTTTTTAGCGTTATAATATTCTAAGCTTGTAATGAAAATGCTTAAACGAAAATGCTTTCGTACGTTTATTGACAACTAAATAAAATAATTGCATCTCAAGCATGATTTAAGCTGTTTAACGGCTATATCGGTGTGAAGTTGGGGACACTTCATTCCTCGAATACTGTATACAGAGAGCAAACTGGATAACATTTCTTCATACCTAAAAATGAGAAAGTACACACCCTATGGAGCTTATTTGCAGAAAATAGATGCAATGAAATAAAATCTGGAAGTTTTTAAGGCTATACAAGAGGGGAATGTCAAAGTTGATATTAAATGCATAACAATGAAAGCTCGTTCATAGTTGTGCATGTTTATACGGATTGGCCGATTGTTTCGCTAATTTAGGGTATACTAATTGATCTGTGTAATTTTAAATATTTAATTAACTTATCATCATTTGGTAGAAAATTTTGTTCATTATGTACGACTTATAGACCAACGGTTAGATTGAAACTATAGTTTCCATCCTTTCGAGCTATCTTCAAACAATACCGGTTACTTATTGTAAGGAAATTTAAAGTATGGTTTACGGCGGTTGGGATATTTATGGTAAATAGGTACACCAACCACCGTAAATTTCCCTTACCAGCGTAACCACATTTTAAATTTCCCTTAAGTAGATGTTATTCTAATTAATCATCTCATGCAGTATCCTAGAGTAACGCTTGACTCAATTTTAGTATTACAAAGGACTTCTGGTTATGAAAATATGAACTGAATGAAAAGAACGTCGAATAATAACAACTGACAGGCTGAAACTGATACCATTTTTGGAAAGCATTAGTTTTTAAAAGTCAAATTATTGTTTTCAAAACAAAACAAATCAATAAGATTATAATAAATAAATATAAATATGGATTGGTTACAAATTTTCCCATCAAGAATGATTTTTGTTTCATTGTTTTCGTTTCGCTATATTATATTATTATTTTTGTTATTATATTATAATTTTATTATTTTTGTTATTATATTTTATTCTTGTGGGAAATAGTCATTATTGCTATATGAATATCTGTATAGAAGTTATTGCATTGCATAAACTATTTATTAATTTATAAATATATTATTTGTAGGAAATAATATTATGATTGATTTTTAGATGCATCCTATTGAATATTTGAATATTATTAATAACATAAAAATATCATTATAGTGTTTATCTATAGTATATTTTTGTAGAACGTCAAAATTTGACAAACATAAGGAATTAAGGTGCTGATGAAAATCATATTTGAATATTGTTATAATACGAGAAGAAATTAATAAAAGTATTTATGCTTTGGTACTAATTGCTTTATTTCTAATTAGCAAATAAATAGAGCCTTGTAGTTTCTTGTATAAAGGCTCTTGAAATAAAGGGCTATTATTAATTGTTAAGTGAGAAGTGTATAAAACACTTATAAATGTTAATGGTGTAATTTGATTTATATGATATTTTCTTTGGATTTAAAACACTTGCGTCAGGAGAACTTTGATATTCCAAATTAATTTTGTTTTTAATAGATTATATTAAATATGTAATTATTATATTATTTCAATATGTCATTCAAGCTTAGAGCAAACATATTTATTTTTGTTAAGGCCGTCGCGTGGATAATTGACGCCTTTTGCCAATTAAATTCTAACAATTCCAATCTAATTACATAAAATGCGGTTCGTTAAATATTATATATTTTTCTTATATATTATCAATTGTTCTTAAAAAAAAATATGCTATGTTGAACTTCCCTTTTTTAATTAGTATGTAATTCATGTCATATTAGGAAGGAGAAATAATTTTTGAGCTCATATAAACATAATCCATGCATTTAATATTGACAATGTTTATTATATTATATTTTATAAATATACATATTTTTTAAATAGACCCCCTCCCTCTCACCAAACAATATTTCTGTGTGTGCGTCTGTTGTTTCAGTATCACAGTACAACTTAAGGCTATATAAATATTATTAGATTTAGTGATTGCGACCGCTAATGCTCCCCTACTAATTTCAAGTAATCAGATTTCAAACAAGGTTTTTGCAAACGATTGTTATTGTTATTCATATTCTCCCTATGCAGTGGCGTAACTAGGTAGACGCGGTCCGTACCGGGCGACACATATTTTGGGACGGCATTTTTATATTTAGTTTTAGTTGTAAAAAACAACTTGTTGACTTTATATGTTTACTGTTCGATTTCTACGAATTATGAATTACTATATGATTTCGATATGTTTCCTCATCGTCAAGTTAATGTAGGATTGAAAGTGTTATCTCGAAAAATTTTGCCCGGATCCAGACATCAATGGTGCCGACGTCGAGTAGAAGTTCTATGTACTACCCCATGCTCGATGTTTATTGAATGCTTAGTGCCACCGTTACCATGGAGATGACGCGGCTAAATGACACACACGAGGCTACGTGCCTGCCTCCACTTCGTATTTTGTTCTATGTTGGTGCTTGGAATGTACGCAAGCACCGATACGAGACGAAACACTGGCGGCCGGCCACGGATTAATAATCTTGAAAAGCTATTATGGATCAAATAAATAAAGCAAGCTAAATACTTTTGTATGATATTTGACAGCACTCCAGATATTTCCCACAAAGATCAAACCAGTCAAATTATTAG
>WYDF02011560.1:0-13619 GCA_009867245.2 Adranes taylori
CGTGAAACTCGGCGCCCGGTCCTGTTTATACGTGTGAATGGCTGTACGTATGTGTATGTATAGTTTATACGTATGTATAGCTGCTGGCTTGGCCGTTCGTTGCATTTCCTAACCTTCTTTTTCTTATCTCGTGTCCGCTCAGTTTAGCATTGGTAGTGAATGTGATCAGTTGTGTTTTGATGTTTTAACAAATTGTGCTGAAGTGATTAATTAGTTAAGCAGTTTATATGAGTAGATTGAAAAAACGACGTCAGAGAAAAAAAGGAAGCAAGTGTCGGTTTCAATGGAACTGAAGTTAGATGTAGAAAAAGGTGAAAACGTGAATAAAATAGCGTTAGAATTAAATGTTGGACGGCCTACAGTGCTCGATTGGAGAAACAAAAAATCAGAGATTGAATCGTGGTGTTTATAAAGGATGTGTACAGAATCCATTAAGGAGAGAAAAACCATGAAACGTACCGTATACGAAAAAGTAAGCAAAGCTTTGTATCAGTGGTTTCAATGGGACAAAGGTACACCTATATCGGGGCCTATCCTACAAGAAAAAGCGCTGAAGTTTTATGATGAATTAAAAGAAGACAGAGCGTCCGGATTCACTGCAAATAACGGCTGGTTATACAGATAGAAACTGCGGTATGGTGTCAAACAACTCAGTATCTGCGGTGAAAAATTATCTGCTGACCCCAACAGTGTAAGATTAAATTTCATAAATTTGTTGACAAAGAACGGCTTACTGGGGTCCAAATTTACAACGGTGATGAAACAGGACTAAATTTTCATGTGCTTCCAACTAAAAGTTTGGCCTTAAAAAGTAAAAAATCCGGCTCAGGTTACAAAAAAGAAAAGAGTGGGTCACAATTCTCGCGGGTAGCACTGCAACGGGAGAACACAACATTAAATTAGCCATGATTGAGAGAGCAAAGAAGCCAAGAGCTGTGAAGTACACAAGCGATGGCTTTGATTTGTCTGTGTGGTATAGGAACCAGGCTAATGCAAGGATGAATAAATCAGTTTTCACAGAGTGGTTTTTCCAACAATTCATACCTCAGGTTGAGTAATTTTTAAAGTCGAAAAATCTTCCTAGAAAGCAGTTCTCATCCTGGATGATGCTACGACTCATCCAGATACTCAATATTTACAGAACAAAAAAAGGCAATGTTTCTTCCACCGAATGTAACGTCTCTGATTCGGCCCATGATTTAAAGAAAAGATACAGACGCAAGCTCCTTTCATCTTTAGTATTATCCTTGAAAGAAGATGATTTGATAAGTAAGCTAAAAGGGATTGATTTAGTAGATGTTATTGGCTGGCTCGATTAATGTTGGAATGAACTACAGCCAATAACTTTTGTTCGCTAGTGGAGGAAACTTTTAGATCATTTGGGCAATGACTGTTCTGAAGAAGAAGAAAAAGAACGTGGAACCTCCGATTTGGTTGCTGTAATGAGGTAAATTCCAGGTTGTGAAGAAACTGTAGATGCTGATGTCAGAGATTGGATAGTACATGATGGGGCCAGTGAACCACTAGGAGAAGATGAAATAGTTGCTGCTGTGAAAGGCCGAGGAATGGAGGAGAAAGAAGATGACTCAGAAGATGACATAGGTATCAATCAACAAGAAGAAAGGATGAGCCAGAGTGAGGGTGTGAAATACATTGAAAGAGGAATAACAACGATCAATAACGATCGTCTGCAATAGACATTTTATTCCTCCGGCGACTTCGTGACGAAGCAGCCAGGCGCCAAGTTGAGAAAGAAAATCAATCTTCAATCAAACAGTTTCTCCAGCGAACGTAATTTTACTTAAATTGTTTTCCCATCTTCTGGATAACTCGACAACCCTCAAACTAGACACACTCAGGGTCCACAAAGTGTCGAGTTAGTGTGATTTTACTGTAGGTGGTTTTACTGAATAAGTTGTGGAAAAAAAGCACTGTTGTTTGATTTAATAAATATCTTTGGATATGATGCATTTACCTATTTACTTTTCCATTGCCATATGGATACTTTTCCTTTTCCATATGCCTATGGCGTACACCGTTTGTTAAATAATTTTACTGAAAATATTTACGACTCCTGTAGATATCAAATTTATTTAATTTTTAATGAAAATAATTCAAATCATAATATATTCCATCACATAGGCGTATAGTCTAGATTACCACCATGATACTAAATTATTGCAAGTAAACCACCCTAAGTTAACTGTAGATAGAGAATGTCAGTCTCAAAGGAACTTTCATCAGTAGGTTAATAGTTTACTGATAGCCTATCTTACATTTACTTTACTTTGGTTGCGCTACAGATCTTGAGTTAAGATCTTCTTCCTACAGATCTTGAGCTAAGAACCTTTTTTGACAACCGTTGGTATCACATTCTCTGAACGTGATCGAGCCAACGTAGTCTTCTTGCCTTGTTGTCTGACATGATCGATGTAGCATTGTAGAGGTCTTTTAGTTCTTTATTGGTTCTTATTCGCCATTGTTCTCGTGTATAGTTCCAAAAATCTTGCGAAGTGCTTTCCTCTTCCAGGCGCACAGTAGGTTCTCCCATTTATTCCTGACAGTCCAGGTTTCTGAGCCATACAAGTCCACTGGCTTGATAAGACCACTGGGTTTTACACATCAAAAGAAGTTAAAAATTTTTCGAGACAGGACAGACTTAAATAGCTTCTGGAAGCTAAAGAAGCACCGGTACCCGGCCGCTATTCTTGCTTTGATTTCGTCGAGTACTTCGTTGTTGTGCCTCCCAAATATTTGAATGCATCGACCCTTTGGTAACCATTTATTTTGTCAGTGTTCCTCAAACTGATTGAGTTCTTAGTTTTTATCATATATTTTGGCTTCCTGGTGACGTGTAGCCCCATTCCTTAATTTCTTTGTCGAGGTTTTGTACGTTTTCGCTTAGGTGTTTGGTGTGTGTGGCCTAAGATATCAATGTTGTCAGTGAAGGCGAGACTCTGGTATGTTCTATTAAATATTGTGCCTTCCAGGTTTGTTGGTAATTTCCTCATGACATACCAAGTTCCTGCTTCGCGCGGTAGAGCTGCTGGTGCGACACACTGTGTTAGGCTGTTTTAAAATCGACATACAGCTGGTGGTCCGTTACGTTGTATGCATAACACTTCTCCAGAGTCTGTCTTAAGAGTAAACATCTGATCTGTCGTCAACCTTCCAAGTCTAAACCTACTTTGGTATTCGCCGATGGAAGCTTCTGTGTAAGCCTTTAAGCTCTCGTTGAAGACCTTAGCGAAGATCTTGTACCCTATGGTGAGCAACGATATCCCTCTATTATTTTACTTTACTTTAGCTGGCTCTACAGACCATTAAGATCCTTGGCCGCCACTACAACTTGATTCCTTCAGTCGTCTCTTGACTCCGCGTTCCTCCTCCAATTACGGACGTTTAACTTATGCACATCTTTACTTGCATCGTACTTCCACCTTTTACGTGGTCGCCCTACACTGATCTGCTGCCTTTTGGTCGGTTGTTTAGGACTTTTTTTGGCACTCTGGATCCATCCATCCGCTGGACATGCGCAAACCACCTGAGTTTGCTGGCCTTTATGTCGTTGACAATGGACGGCTTCTGGTACAATGCTTCTAATTCAGCGTTGGTGCGAATTCGCCAGCCTTCCTCATCCCATACTGCTCCGAGCATTTTCCTAAGGACTTTCCGCTCCCACACTCTCAATGTGTTTTCATTCCTTTTCGTAAGCGTACACGCCTCCGGACCATACTTGACGACGGGTTTAATGATAGTTGCATACACTTTTAGTTTTATTTCTTTAGAGACGATGGATGATTTGAGGACTTTAAGATAGGCCTAGTAACTCATTCTATCATTCTAGCTTTTATTTCAGTGATGATGTTATTATCTTCAGTTATCACACTTCAGAGGTATTTAAATTTGTCAACTCTGTCAAACCCTTCAAACTCCTTCACGTTTCTTAACCGAGTAATGTTTCTACTATTTATCATGTACTTGGTTTTCTATCTGCTTATTTCTAGACCTATGGATTTTCCTTCCCTGTGAAGTATTTGAAGGTTCTCCTTTTGTGATTCTGTCCTCATAGTCACTAAATCAATGTCATCTGCAAAGGCTAACTGTTGACATGTTCTGTTGTATGTAGACCCTCCTAGATTAACGGGTAGTTTCCTCATGACCACTTCAAGTGCTAGATTAAAAAGTAGAGTCGACAGTGAATCTCCTTGTTTCAAGTCACCTGTAACCTCAAAACTCCCTGGCAGATCGGTTTTCACCCTTACTTTGCTGCATGTTTCCACACGCTTAATTCTTGTTAGCTTGATCAATTTGTTAATTCCAGAATTTGGAAGAATCCATGGCTATTAAATTTTTCTTGCATAACCTTGTACAACTGACTTGTTAGTATTTTGACGTATGCTGCGCGGAAATCTATGAACAATTGATGAAGTGTTATATTGCGTTCATAACACTTTTCCAACACCATCCTTACGGTGAATATTTGATCGATGGTCGAGCGGTTGGAACGAAAAACACACTGATATTCTCCCAATGCGTTCTCCACATGGGGTTTCAATCTTGATGCTAGCACTTTCACCATTATTTTGTAGCCAGCGTTACTTCCGCTACAGTTGGTTCGTCGACCATAATGCCATCTTCAGCAGGATCGAACTGACTGTCTACCTGCACAACGTTAAGTAGGTTTGAGAAATACTCCGACCATCTGTGCAGAACCACTCGCTCGTCAAAAAAGTAAAGTACCATAGCTTGCTTTACATAATGTTCTCGGTTCTAAACCCTTTCTGATGCCTTTTAAGCTTTGATACATTTTCCTGACATTGCGATTTTTACATTCCTCAATTTGTTGAAATTTCGCTTTCCCCATTTCCCTTTTCTTCCTCCTGCATACTTTCTTGGCACTCTTTCTCGCTTCCGTGTATCTTAGCTTAGTCTTCTTATTTCTCTTTGCAGTATATTCTCTCTTGCTCAGTTTCTCTATTCAAGAGCGTCAATACATTCTTGATCGAATCATGGCTGGGCTCTTCTTATTTATTCGTACCCCAGTGTTCGAGTTGGTGTATTGACTACCGCTTATTTTGTTTCCTGCCAGCATTCCTCTACAGTTCTACTTTATTCACACAGCTAACAGCGATGCAACTGCCAGCTTCTTAATTCTTGTTCTTGGGTCTCGATTCGCTACTGCTAGCTTTTGCTTATCCTTCCCCCCTACGGTGGTGATCCGAGTCAATATCCGCCCCCCCCCCCCTATGTGTCTTGACATCTAAGTGTCTAACGGTATCCCTCTATTGTTTTCGCAATGCGTTTCAACAACAAGTAGACGCAAGTGCCCGGTAGAGATGGAGCATCAAAACTTTTGACCCTAACATTCAAGGCAGAAAACTTGTTCAAAAATTTTAAACAGAGATTGGACATTGCTACAAACAGCGGTCGGCTGAGCTCTTTGCGGAACAGCTTACAAAGGCCATGAAAGCTGCTTGTGATAGAAGTCTGAAGAAAAACCAAGGAAACATCAAATCAATGGCACAATATTGGTGAAACTCTGATATAGCTAAATTGAGAAAAGGTGCTATGGAAACTCGTCGAAAGTTTCAGAGAGAAAAAAAGAAGAGGCGACGTATCGAGAATTGAAGTATTTTCAGTGGTAGCAAAGAATAGTGCACAAAAAACTAAGTAGTCCATTAAATCTAGAAGCGTTCCTACAGGATCGGATCTTAAAATACTGTTTCCAACAGACACCAAGATACCAAGTGGTGAAAGACCACAACACGGAAAGAGAACTTCCCGTATCCCACTATTTGTGGAACAGCAGTTGTTGCAAGCAGTTCACCGGCAAGGCAAGGCACCGGGCTATTGGAGAGATTACTCCTAAATAGGTTGCATCAGTATTTAGAATCTGTCGGGATGCATACGAGAACCAATTTGGTTTCTGGACGATCACAGACGGCATCATCAAAGTCATAAAAATTTGCTCATGAGGGCAGAAGTGGCACGTAGAGAACACGCCCTATTATTTGCTAGATATCCAAAATTGTGCCACTTTGTGCCCTATTATTGCTAGATATCCAAAATGCATTTAATTCGATTTCGTGGATGGGAAGTGGGCGAGCCATATAGTTTTCAGCAGACACGCGGAGTTCCTCAAGGCTCAGTCTTGGGTCTCGCCCTTTGGAATGTGATGTACGATGATTTGCTTAATATTGCTTTCCCCGCGGGGGTAACGGCTATAGCGTTCGCCGCCGACTTGGCCCGTCTGGTCAAAGCACGTAGTCTGACTACCTGGAGGGCAGGCTAAATTCGAGCGTTCTACCGCTCTGTATATATTCTGTCACTGTATGTTTAAATTATATCAATATGTTAATATTTTTATCAATTGAAGTGCAATCAATAAAACGTATAAAAAGTTTGCTAATGCCACACTGTTTCCAGCTGTTGCATATAAAGTGACGTTTGTAATTATGATAGCTCATGTTTCCGTAACGCACAAAGAAGAAAAGAAGACGTTTATTTTGTTATGCATTAACACTGACCTAGAATTGAAAATAATTTTCGAATTGATTTTGTAAAACTTTATATCAAAGTTTTATTATATTATTTATTACTATAGAGACGCTATATTATGTTTTCCTGAGATTTTAAATGTAAAATTTGACCTAACAGAGTATGAAACCGAACAAATAGTCTTAGTCATTATATTCACAGTCACAATGCTCTCATAATAGATCGAATATAAAATGAAAGTTGAATAAAATTTAAAATCATTCTTTCTTTATAAATCGTGTAATTAAGTGAATATTTAAATATTTTTAATGTTTATATTTCCATAATTTTATTTAAATAAATAAATAAGATCTTTATTTCATACATAAGATACACTTAGCTAGAGGCACATAAGTATACATAATGTTACTGACGTTTTCAAAGCAGGATAGTAATTTGTTTACTTCTCTTTAACTACCATACTGCTCTAAAATTTGTAGGATGCTCGTGCATGAGATTATCAGGGTTGGGTTAGACCTCGCTGTTTTCATTTAAAATATTAACATTAAACACTATGTAATAATGTACGCAATAACATGTTTAAATAATTATTGTTTATTGCTCCAATATATGTAACGTCAAAATATGGACCCTAAACGCAATTTTTAACTGACTGACAATAATTAGCTTCTATATATATACAATGCCAAGAAATTGTTAGGACGATTCCATTCCATTTAGAGAAATAGCAAATAAAAGTTGCGAACAAAAAAAATGTTAATTCAATTTTAGATATTAAATGGTTCTTGTGGTTGTGACGTGGATGGTCCTTTTTACTTCTCCATGACGTTGGTGAAAGTAGATTATTGAATATTGAAGTTTTAGTGCAGACGATCCATTAACGTGAAGGAGACGGTAAAATAAATTATTGAAGATGTGATGAAAATTTGTATGCCGTTGAAAAGAAATATATTTTGATGTAGCGAAGTGTTGACTACTCGCTGTCGCCGAAGTAGTAACGGAACAAGTGTCTGCGATCTTTTTCCGGAAGTGGGTGGTAATGACAGAACACCTGGGGTTGTATGGGGTAACGGAGAGCCGTGAGGTGTTGTCGGTTCTTCCTTCTGCTTCGGAAGAGTGACAGGATCAGAATCGTTGACTTGCATCCGAGGGGTGCATGAGAAGCATTGTTTGAAAGCCCTCTCAGGTGCCTTCTGTTGCCTTCACCTCTTCTCATTTGATACACCAAACTTTTGGCGTCTCTCTTATTCTGCTTCTGGCCTCCTAATTTTCTCATTGAATGACGTAGATATAAGTGAAGTGGCGTGAAATATTGCTAGGAGTAAAAATAAAAGAATTAAAGATTAAATGATGGAGATGACGATAAGAGAGCGAAAGACTCTGCCGAACGGTTTAATAATATAGTTTGTATGTGTTTGACTCGATGTGTAGAACTTTGATAATTACTGTTTGAATTTAATGTACAGAAAATAAGCGTTATCGTTGGTGGCGCTTACTTGGATGCTATGCATATTCACAAGTGTGGATTATGCTCACTCTACATGAATAGGCTTCGCTACTTAATGGAGAATTCAGCCAGTTAAAGTGTGCGACTACACTCACTCAACATCAACTAGCGTCAGACCCAAAAATGTGCTTGAAGAAAGCTAGCTTGAGTGGCTTCTTTTATGCGAATTTTCTGGAAAGAGAACTGCTCCTGATGAATCGGTTGAGCTGTGGCGTGCTGCCTAAGCCGATGGCTTTCGACGCCGTCTGCCGCAAAAAGGCGGAGTTTGAAAGAAGTCTCGGCTACAAATTTTTTAGGAAGGTTATACTTCCGACCAACCAAAAGTTCCTTCCTGAATTAAGAAAATTTAAGGATCAAAGTTGCGTTATTTTGTTGACGGTTATCTAGTGAAATGTAAGTAGTGGTGATTTATAAATGGTGGTGGTGGGCAATAGTAGCTTGGTGCGGTCAAAATCTCAAAGTCTCTCATAGAAAATGCCTCCTTCAAAAATACATTAAACTAATATGCAATCAGATTTGTCTAAACCCAAAAGGGTAAAATCCGATTCAGAAAGTCTTTCAGAAAAAGTGATGGGTGAAATACTTGATGTGTAACAAATATTCAAGGACAATGGAAATCGTGGAAAACGACTTTTATTTTAAAATGATAAAAGAAAAGTCGTTGCCCATATCGGAGACGTAAAAAAATCTGCTATACTATACATCAATGAGTGCCACTGACGTTTTACGACCTGCGGTGAGCATCAAAGCTTTGACACGACATATGCCAATTGCTTATGTGTACGCTTACTCGTTCGGCGAATTTGTTTGATCTTTACTTGTGTATATGTATGTGTAGGTTTGTCCGAAGCTGTGATCTTACCGCTCTTCCTTATGTTTCATTTTTTTCTTGATTTAAATAATTTGTTATAATATTGATATTAGTTGATTGCTTAGGTTGTATATTATATTATATTTAATGGCATATTATATTTCTTTGATGAATAAGATTAGTCAATGTAGATATATTGTTAGAGTATTTGTCATTTAATTTATGATTTATTAAGGAATTGCTTATTGCGATTATTAATTAATTGAATTAATGAGAATCTTATGCCAATAATGAAATCAAATGGGGAAGTTTAGTCAGTAGTTTGATATGATTACCATACACTGTCTGCTTTTCAAGTTAACCAGTAACAACTCGTATATTAAGCAAAAAATTAGAAAACAAACATTCTCGAGGATACAGCAATCATTAATTATGTAATTATTAATTATTAGTTATAATTACAAAATTATTTAACTCTAAAAAAAGAAACATGACTATCGCATGATAAACCGGTGAAATCTCAATTCAATTACCAGCGAAACTCATTATTCTATAACGGATTGATATTGACGATGGTATCGGATTTAGCTATAGACTGACTATGGCGCAGCCTAAGGATTTCCAACACCATATATATGGCCACCCAACAAATTTAATTTTATTCTTTTATCGTCAAACAACCAAACATGATATGTAATTGAAAAACCTCCAACCCATCTTCTTCTTCTTCTTCCTCCAGTGCCTTATCCGTTGCGGACGTTGGCTATTAACATGGCTATTCTGACTTTGCTTACGGCTCCTCGGAACAATTCAATCGATGTTAATCTCAAAACCGTTGGCGTTGATTATGCATCGACGAGTGTCGTCTTCTTCCCGGGCCTCTATTGCTATCGACTTTTATTTGGACTATTAACTGCGGCAGTTGGTACTTAGCATTATTCAAGCTTTCGATTTTTTTTACGGTGAAAACTACTTCTTTGATTCTTCCCATTCTCTGCATCACTTTCACGTTGGTGATCTGGTCACTCCAGGACATCCGAGAATACGGCGATATATCCACAGACAGCTCAAAGGATTCTAACCTGTTTTAGGATATCTTCTGGGTAGGATATTTTAGGGTATGGTATTGCGGTCCATATGTCTACTCCATAGAGCAAGACAGAGAAGACATAACAATTTATCACTCCTGATATTAATTCTATTGAGATGTTGCTTGTGAACTACTTTTTCATATTGTGGAACACATTTCGAGCTTTTCAATTCGTGTTCCTAATTCTGTTGACTGTTCCCATCTTGTATTTACTGTGGTTCCAAGATACATGTACGTCTCCACCTATTCTATGTTTCGATTGTTTATTGTTACTTGGATCGGAGGTTGCTGTGTTCTGCTGATGAGCATGCATTTTGTTTTAGCTGTATTGAGTTCCAAGCCATAGTTTTGACTTGCTATGTATATGTGTATTCTTTGTATAAGTCTTTGCATTTCGTTGCAATCATTTGCAAAGTTAACTGTGTCATCAGCTTATCTTATATTGTTAATTACCTCTCCGTTTATTTTTATACGTTCAGAAGCTTCTCCTTGTGTTTCTTAAAGATTTCTTCAGAGTATGTGTTGAACAGAAGCGGCGAGAGGATGCATCCCTGTCATATACCTTTTTTAATTTAATTTTACCGCTGACTAAGTTACCCATCTTTATCTCCGCATTTTGGTTCCAATAGAGACTGATCTCAATAGAGATAATCCGCAGATCCCTACAATCAATATCCATCTTCCTGAGCAATTCTATGAGTTTATTATATTTGACATTGTCAAACGCCTCAGAAAAGTCGATAAAGCATAGTCTTTGCATTAGCACTTGCAGACTAAAAATCGCTTCTTTTGTGCCCAGTGTATTCCGCAATCTAAATTGTGACTCGGATATATTTGCTTCGGATATATTTACATTTGTTGCATATTCTATTGTGGATAATTTTGATAAAAATCTTAGTAATGTGATTTATCAGAATTATTAATCGGTGCTGATCACACAATTTTATACTTGATGATTTAGGTCTGGCTACTAAAGTTGACCGCAGCCATTCCTCGGGAATCTCCCCTTTGTTGTAAAAGGTGTTAAAAAGTTCTATCAGAAAATGGAGGTAATGGTCATCTGTTTCGCACAGAAGCTATAGGATCTCGCCGTATATGTTGTCTGGGCCTAGTGTTTTGTCGTTTTTTTACCGATGAAATTACTTTTTCCACTTCAAATCTCCAGTCATATCGTCAGCTTCGTCCCATATCATTTTGCGTTCATCGTTCAATAGTCGTTCTACGTAATCTTTCCTCGTGTCCATAAGCTTCAAGGCATCTGATATCAGGTTGCCGTGTGCGTCTATTAGTCTCAAGTGGGGGTTGTTGGTTTTCCGTTTGGTTGTTAACTCCTTGATCTTTTTGTGCATGTTGTGGTAGTCATATATTTTGCCACATTATTCGATCTCATCACATTTCTCCGCCAGGCAGCGCACTTTTGTTTTTTTTTATCGTTATTTTTATTTTACGATTTATTTCTTGGTATTTCGGTTGATTTTTGTGTTTATATTTCCTTCTTTCTTCTATCATGTCAAAGAGTTCGGCCGTCATACATTCCTCCTTCTTTACTCGATCCTCGTCTTGCTAGTCACTTCAACAGCACCTTTTATTTTCCCCCATTTAGAAACTACTTCCGTTTCGTGTTCACTCATATTTCAGATGTTTCTTCTTAAGGATTCCTGCACGTGTTGTTTAATGGCAGGGTCATTTAATGTCCGAATATTTAATTTGGTTTTACTAGGCTTTTTTCTTTAGAGACGTTTCACTTTAAATCCGAGTTTAGGTACCATTGGGTTTTGATTTGTTTGAGCGTTAGCCCCGGGATAGATCTTCACCGATGTAATTGAGTTTCTAAATCTTTCGAGTAATTTTTTGAAAAGTCTTTTACGATCTCATCTTCCTTATCTACTGTTGTTGCATAGGATTGTATGATATTTAAGTCGAATGGAAATGTTTTAAGTGTAACATTCTGTCTGAAAAGGGAGTATAGGATTTTATGGCATTTTTTAGAGTTGGAGTAACAACTATGCCTACTCTGTTTCTAAGTGCTTTGTTGTCGTTTCCGGAGTTTCCGGAGATTGTATGGTATCGCATTCTATATTGACACAGTTAGGCCAGTGGGTTTCGCTGACTCCTCGTTTATTGATATTTAGCCTTTTCATTTCTTTGAAGACATTGTGTGCTGTTTCACTTTTATACATGGTTCGCACATTCTATGTAGCGACTTTAACCATCCAGGGATTCTTCGCACCATATTCACAGTCTTCTAGCCGATTGAGCTTTCTGACTTTGTCTACAAGTTTCTGAATGCGAACCATACCGAGAAGTAATTTCCCTTGCCTCACACCAGTACTGACGTCTCTGTTTCCCCACGCCAGGTCTAGTTTTGGTCCGTCCTGGGTATTTCATTTCCGCAGCGTCACCTATATCTAGGAGGCAATGTCCTATCAGCCACCTGGGAAACCGCGCCTGATGGGGGACTAGCAACCTCATTATAAACTACAGGTCCAACCAATCACTAAAGTCAATATCAAAGGCTAGATGGAGTTCGTCAAGGTAATACGTAATAATTTGGAAACCTACTGGATGCATTAAGCTAATGGTTCTTAGCTTTTTTTAAATCACGGTAAAATTTACAATTTTACGGAACACCGTCCTACATTAAAACAGTGTGTACATATCTTTAATTAAAAATTCGTGGACCTAATCGCCACCCTATCTTTCATATACTGATATTCCTCCGTTTTCTTATATCTGGCATAAAACAAAAATTGAATCTTTTAATTTTGACAGTCACCTTATAACTCATAAAAATTCAATTTGCACAATAGTTGTTTAGGGTAAATTAAATAAAACTTTCGTGACCTAAACATCACCTACCCATTAATCCCCCGCTTCCCGTACTTGCCTACGTTACGCACTTCTTGTCTCACTTTTTCCCAATATTTTCCTACGGCGCGGATAGCTCCGTTGTACGATTTTCTATGACCTACGATTGCTCTTGACTCTCTTTTTAACTAATTTCTATTGCTAATTTCAATAGCAGTCTGGCTTGCAAGGCCTCTACTATATCGTCTACTATAGTCCCTGTCTACTATAGTCTTATCAGTTGTTTAGTCTGATTTGATATGATTTGATCTGTTTTTATTTGATTTTATCTAAGTTTATCTGATTTTATCTGATTTGATGTAATTTGATCTGATTTGATCTGATTAGAACTGATTTGATCTGACTTGAACTGACTTCATCTCATTTCAACGGATTTGATCTGATTTGATCTGATTTGAGGTAATTTGATCTGATTTGAGGTAATTTGATCTGATTAGAACTGATTTGAACTGACTTGAACTGATTTGAACTGATTTGAACTGATTTGAACTAATTTGAACTGAATTAATCTGATTTTATCTGGGTTGATCTGATTTGATCATATTTTAATTGATTTTATTTGGTTTGAACTGATTTGATTTAATTTGGTCTGATCCGTTTTGATTTGATCCGATTTGAACTGCATTGAACTGATTTTAACTGATTTGATCTGGGTTGATCTGGTTTGGTCAGATTTAATCAGATTTGAACTCATTTGATTTGGTTTGAACTGATGTGATCTGATTTGATCTAATTTGATCTGTTTTGTTTTGAATTGATTTAATCTGATCTGATCTGATTTGATCTGATTTGATCTGATTTGATCTGATTTGATCTGATTTGATCTGATTTGATCTGATTTG
>WYDF02011571.1:0-13619 GCA_009867245.2 Adranes taylori
TGGTCATATTATTATCTGTGCAGAACTGGATAAGTCGTTCACCGCGTTGATTTCTTTCACCCAGTCCATATTTCCCTCCAATGTTTCTTATGTGGTCATCGTTCTTGGTATTCCCGATTTTGGCATTGAAATCGCCCGTTACAATTAAGAGGTCCTTTTAAGAGGAAGACCCTACACTCAAGCAAAATATTATTTTCACGGTTAAATTTAGTTACTACATGTGTTTTTATCGCGACTACCAAAAGAATAACCCCTGTAGCAAGGGTGTCCAACTCGCGGCCCTTTATTGTGCCCCCCGGAAGATTTTTAGACAAAACTTCAGAAGTTTTCTTTAAATGCAGTCCTTGTGAAAGGGCTTTATGATCTGATCTTCTTTCATACATTTGTTTCCTCTATTTTGTCCTTTCATGCATACTACTATCCCCTTCTTTTATTCTCAAAACTTTTCAAATACACCATTTTCACCAATCTCATATTCGCATCTCCCATAACCTTTCTCTCATATTTTACTAGCTTCTTTATTCCCTTGTTCCAAAATTTATATTTTCCACACTCTTGCAAGACTATTTATCTTGGAGTTGACCTTTCGACTCCAATGATTCTCCGCAAAGTACCACATATCTCTCTTTCTTCTCTCTCTCTCTCTCTTTAAATTCCCAAACTTCCGTTCCATTTAGTAATATGTTTTGTACACACACTTCCATTATTTTAATTATCATACTCACCGACTCTCTAAATTTATTTTCCCATACACATCTTAATCTTTCCATTGTTACTCTTGCTTTTTTCACTGTATACCTTATGTGTGCCTTACAATTCCCATTATACTTTATACTAAAACTCAAAGCTTTATACATTTTTACATTTTCAATCTACCTTCGGCCTATTTCAAATTTATCCTTCTTACTGTTCCCTCCACCTCCTTTCTTACACACCATAATTTTTTCCCAAATTCATCAATGGCTCTTTCTTTTCCATGTACCTATTCACCCTTTCAATCATCTCTTTCATTTCTTCTCTAGTTTTATCCTAAGGCATATCCTAACGACCACACTTTCTGTTCCCCAAGCATTACTCCTCCACCTTGCCCATTTCTCAACACATTCTCCAAATCAGCCGTATAAATATTAAACAAAGTTCCTCTAATTGTACATCCTTGCCTTATTCCATTCCTTACTTCAAACAATTCAGACATCGTAGTTCCGCGTCTTTCTTTTATTTTCATACATTCCTCTCACAATTCCAATTATTCTTTCCGGCATCCCGATCTCATTCATACTCTCCCATAGTCTTTCTCTCACTATATTGTCAAATGCTGATTGTAGATCTACAAACATCAAATATAATTTCTGTCCCTTTCCCAGCTCTTGATTTATCAACTAATTTATTATTTCTAAGTTATCTGTTGTGCCTCTTCCTCTTATAAATCCAGTTTGTGTATTTGACAATTGTTTTCATTCAAGTATATCTCGATCCTATTATTCATTATCCTTCCAAATAACCTGTATCCTCCATTCATAATTGTAACACCTCTATAGGTCTCCACATTCCTTTTATCTCTTCCTTTATATATTGGTACCATTTCCCCCTCCTTCCATTCTTCTGGCATGCTTTCCCTTCCATTTCATATCTCATTTAGTCCTCATTTAAACAACCCCATACTTCACTTGGAATCTCATCCGGACCTGCTGCACTTCCTTTTTCCATCTTCCTTATATCCTCTAATACTTTATTTTGTGTACTAAAATCATGAATGTTGTCTAAGATGTGTTTAGCAAATTGACTTTTTCCATTGTTAAGTCTGATAGAGTGGAAATGCTCTAACGAAAATGCTCTAACATAAAAAGAATTACAGGTATTGCAATTGAGTCGATAACAGGATTAACTTTTGTAAAGGTATTTTGATTTAAGCAAATCAATAATTTAAATGTCCAAATTATTATAAATTTCAAAAAATGTTTCATTAATTTATATATAGAAGGCATCACCCTCTTTAGTTTATTTCCGTAAATAACGTCTACAGAACGTTTTAGTACGCCATCAGTCATGACGTACACAAATTTTCTAAAACTTCTTAGTAGCTTTTGCTACTAAAATATTAAAAATATATATAGTAAATTATTACATTTTATAATCAAACAAAAAATTTTTTCAAAACCAAAATGCTAAGACATTAATTTTTTCACAATCGCATTAAAGGCATGCTGAAGGTATTGTTTATATGCTTTAATCAATTTATTGTTATTAAGTGTTTATTCAGATCTTCTGAAGAAGGGGTAATTGTTTCCCGAAACATGTCTAGTTTAAACATTCAATCCTAGTAGCTGTGTAAACTGTAATCATTCACCAACTGGTGGCTTTGGTTTGTTAAATGTATGAAATATATAGAGTTTTTGGAACACTTAGTTTGAATTCATTATAACATATAATATTGACATACGATATTTTTAATTAAAATAATTCATACAAATGTATGTGCAACTTTTGGCACCCTATATCCTATTAATACAAAATTGATTATGAACAACTTTATCGACTACACAACAACAGCCAATAGTGAACAAACATATCTGTCTAAATCGGAACTCAATTGAAATAGGCTAATTAGAAAGTGTATGAGAAATTGTCCCATGAGATATCTGACGTAAATTAAAAATATTTAGTTGTTTGCAAATTATGAATCATTAATATATTCCTTATTGGTAATTTAATTTGCTGCCCCAATCAGCGGCATTCTCCCCTTAAGGACTTAATTAATAGGCGTGTCTTACGGTACAATTATTCATTAGTACCGCATTTTGACCTCAATTTCTTTTGAAATGACCTTTTATAGTAATTAGTCAAATCGCGTATTTCACGTCACATTGGACGAAAGAATTCTAGCAAAAATTATATTGAAATGATACCATGCATTTGTTGTCTTTTATAATGTAAAACATTTTTTATTTCATCATAGTTCCAAGTAATTTTAAATACAAGTGTCACATTCACAACATTAGCTTTTTATCGAATTCTTACATGAGCTAAATATCTATTTCTAATATACATGCAAATTCATGTCTTCTACTATAAGCACTGTACTTTTAATAATATAATTTGTATTTTATATAATTTCCTTAGATATAGAAACTTCAATCGATTATTTTAAGTAGCTGCTTATTTTTGTTAAATTTAATTTGCATTGTATATATTTTCTTATGCTTACATGTTATAAATAAATGACATAAATATATTATTTTAATTTTTTTCACACCATAATTTTTAAAATCGCCCTGTATACTCTTAATAGAACAATATGCAGAAGTAGGTAACAAAAATTCTGCCACCTTCCCCACACTATACTCAAGTTACGCAGTTTTTAGACTACTCAACCTACAAATCCCTTCTTCTCAAATATGCCCTATGGATAGACAAATCAAAAAGTTTTGATTGTAAAAAAAATCGGGATATGGATATAATTCATGCAAAAAGGATTATGTGAGTAGTAATTATTTGAAGTGTGCGAAGCAACAACTGTAAACAATGTTTATTGTATAAAATTCATAAAACGCTTTCGTAACAAATAATATCTATTAAATTTGAAAAATATTAATATGGTATAAATTTAGATTTTCAAAAGAAATAAGCCTTCCAATGAATTGTTATATAAGAAGCAGATGTTTTGTAATTGCAGTTATAAATTTGATTTTGTCATGTTTCTAATTATTATTTTAAAGTATATGACATTTAAAGTATAGTTACAAATTTCATCAGTTAAACAACTTTATCTTATTATTGCTAGATCTTACTTAGGTCGTGTCGAACAAAAAGAACTTTCATGTTTTACAGAAAATTTTATAACAGTCATTAAACAGCAATAAACAGTCATTAATAAGCTATTATTAACTTTAGTTTATTAGTATTATTCCATTATTTCATAACAATAATATATACACATAACAATTATGTTTCTATTCTCTAGAACGAATTAGACAAATTCATCAAAAATATTCTTATGGTACACAAAACCAAATCCGATTGTTTTGAGCATAACATTTTGTGTGTTACGCGTATCTTTCATACAATGTCATCCATTTCAGATAGAAGCACCGCTATAGGAGTTTTTAAATATCCCATTTTTAAACTATATGTTATTTAAACATTATTTTGATAACGATGGTGTTAAACAGTGCTTATTTTTAAAAGAAATTTTGGTCGAAATAATGCACTAACCGCGGTTATTGGCATGCAAATAGATGACAGAAATTATCCTCGTGTTCGTCTAGCGCGCTGTTCGAGTCGAGAATATTGATGCTGAAAGTGTTCGCGTAAAGCCGAGAACCTCATTTGAACATTAGCCGCAGTAGCCTGAGGCGAATTCCGTATAAAGACATTGGATTATTCGCTTATAGGGTCCTATTAACTCAGGCATTGAAGCAAAATGACCACCCGCTTCGTTATTTGTGCTTTAGATCAGCTGGAAATTGACATCAATTTTGTTAAAGAAACATCATCTTTTCAGATGGTTATGTAAAGCAAAATTATCGTCTTAAGTCGGCGACTGACCTGCGACTCATTCACGCATATAGAAACGTGTTACAAAGCACGCATTACAGGTTGTGGGCTTTTTTGCGAATCCCTTTTATTGTTACCCTACAAGACAGTCCATGTCGAGAAGTCGTCACGAGCGCAGCTATTGTACGTTGTCGCTATTTGGCCGCGCGTGTTTATTGTTGCTGCTTTTTAAACTAACAAGTTTCTCATCGTCAATTACTCAGAAGATAAAATAATAAACGTTTTACCATCTTGGTGCGCTACATTTAGATTTTTAAATTTTTTTCAGCTGTAAAGAAGACTTTTGCCTCGTAAACTCTTTTGCTTTATAATTAAATTCACTATGTATATAGCATAACAAAAATAACTCGCCCAAAATATCGAGCTCGATTATCACCATTAATTTATTATAAATCCTATTCCAGTACATAAATTAATCCTTTCGTATCTAAATATTTAAATCCTTTTTAAGTGCCGCTAGCTCGCCTAATTGAAAAATTGCATTTTGGCTCCATTTGTATGCGCAAATGTACAGTGAAAAAGGCAGCTGATTAAAAATGATCATAAATCAAAAAATGATCCATAGATCTTACACTTTAATGGATCTAAACTTTGATTCTATTTCAGCTGCATAAATATTGTTCTAAGTCACAGTCCAAATTGTAATTTTAGGAAGATCTCAAACTCACCACACTTGTAATAGATCTTGAACACACTTGACCAGTAATTCTACTTCATCTGTAACTATGATATAAATTTTTATTGGAATGGGATTTAAGCTCTACTAACAACGTTTTAAATAATTTTCAATAAATTTCAGATGTTGAATAGAAAGTCTCCATCCGAATATTACATTGAATTACCGCGTAGCGATAATTGTGGATTTGTATGTAATGGACAGAGGAAGGGGATTAATGGATAAATACCATCTGGATGTATCCAAAAATTTAAAAAAAAACCAAATTATTGCGTAATGATACAAATGTCCCACTTGTTTTTTTTTCATTATATGTTGTGTAATTTAGTTGGTGACTATAAATTCTATTTTTAAGTAATTGTGTTATTTGTCCAATATAAGATATAGTACAATGTAAGCAATTGATTTTGTAAACAAGATTAGAATGTAAATTGATTTATAATGGGTCATTCCGTTATGTCTATAATTTTTTATTATTTTAGTATTATAAGTCGTAAAACAATTTTTGTCTTTATTAAAAATTCATACTAATTTATCATATAATTTATTAATATGTAGAATGGCAAATAATTTTTATTATTATTCCTATTAGTAATGATATTTGAAATAGAACTATTATTAATTATAGTGTTAGTTTGACTATTATTAATTGTTGAAGTAGGATTATTAATTGTATTAGTATTTTGGTTTGCTAAGTTATATAATAATTTATTAATTAAAGATTTAGGTAGTTACGTTTAGTTAAGTTTGTTTTTAGATGTTTAATTAAGTAGTTAATGTTTGCTAACTTTTTGTATTATTATATAAATTTTTTTATGTAAAGGATGTTCATAATTAGAGTTTAGTATTTTTTTATTTTATTGGTTTATTATAAGAATCAAAAATTAATTTGATATTAATATTACGTATTTGAGTATTAAGAAACGGAATCATATTATTAATTTCAGCTTCATGAGTGACATGAAGATATAGAATCTAACTATTAAATTGTTGAATAACATAAGATACTTTATCACCAGGAACAGCTATTCAAGCGTTGTCTACATTAAACAGTAAGTATCTACGGATGCAATGGAGACTCGTGATATTGCTGTGGATTACTCTCTCCCTAAATGTGGCAATTTTGTTTGATCACGAAGCCGTTTAACCAAAAACGTGCTTCATCACGAAAGCCCAAAATTTGGATCCACTTCCAACTGCTCCTGAGCCCAATCAGCGAATATTGGACGAGCTCGGTGGCATTGGGGCTTCAGTTCTTGTGTGAATTGGATCTTATATGAATGCATGCCCAAGTCTTGCCACAAAATTCGCCAAGTTAAGGTCGCAGAAAGGCCAACTCCCTGTGCACGACGAGGAATCGATAGGTTTGGGTCTTCAGCTACAGCAGCAAAATTCTCCCTTGACTGCGCGTTTCAACGTCATGCAGGGACTGCTCGATCAGCAACCGAACTGCTGGAATTTCGCGATAATTCGTTGAATTGTTCGCTCGGCTGGACGATTATTTGGCCGTATGCTAATCTACAAATATTTCTTTTAAAAATTGTTGTTTAAATATATTAGAGAGAATAAAAAGAGTTACTAGCGATAAGTTAATTAATAAGAAATTTTAAAAGTATTTAGACATTAAATCATATATAAGTTTACATATCAAAATCTTTCTAACTTAAGTTCTTTAATCATAAATCCTTTTTTTTTTCTTCACACTTAAGTCCGTTACATCATTCAGAAAACGTTAAATTTGTGCATTTCACCAATTTTATTGTATAATTAATTGATATAGTTTTTTTAAATAAACATTTTTAATTTCAAAATCCCAACTTATATTCGCTCATATCAAAATTAAGAATCCTAACCTAACGACTCTCGCAGAAGCGGATTAGTTTTTGTTGACCCTTCAACATATTTGGTCGCAGGTCAACATATTTGGTGTTAGGTCTTGGGTAAGATACTTAATTTTGATATGAGCGAATATAAGGGATTTTGAAATTAAAAATGTTTATTTATAAAACTATATCTATTAATTAAACAACGAAATCGGTGAAATGCGCAAGTTTAACGTTCTATGAATGAAGTAAAGGACATAAGCGTGAAAAAAAAATTTATGATTAAAGAACTTAAGTCAGAAAGATTTTGATATGTAAACTTATAAATGATTTAATGTCTGGATGCTTTTAAAGATTCTTATTAATTGATTTTTTAACTTATCGCTATTAACTGTTGTTATTCTGTCTAAAATACATAAACAACAAATTTTAAAAGAATTATTTATAGATCAGCATATAAATGCAATTGCAAAATGTTTTATAATAAAAAATGCTTATATATTTCGTATATGCTGATAACCTACTAAAATTATTTAAAAAACAATTTATTGAAGCGTACGCAAAATAATTATATAGAACAAATAAATTTCCATATCATGTATTTAATTTTAAAATTATTATGCAAGTACTTTATCTAAATATACGAGGAAAATCCAAATAAATATAAATATGCTACACATTAATAAAATAATCAGAAAATAATAATTTAAGTAAAATTTATTACAATCCTCTAAGATACAATCTTTTTACACGTAATAATTCAACGTAATAATTCTTTTAAAATCCTCGGAGTAATAATTGTAATATGTCTCTGGTGAGGGCATATTAAAATAATAAGACATGTACAAACTATTGTGCGAGTTAGGAAATATTAAGAACTATTAGTTATCTTATGAAAGTGAGAAATAATAGAGTTAATGTGTAAGGTACTTACTTGTTAATTTGTTATAGAGAAATATATTTCAGCTTAGCTCATCTAAATTCCTAGTGTTCGCGCTCATTTTGGGAGCTCGAACAACGACTCCGTTGATTCGGTAAGTTTAGTTTTGTTGCTTAAATGGCGTGCGTCAGCTCTAAGTTCGCCATTTTGTATGTGTTAAAATGAATGGTTTAGCTTGATTATCAAACTCAAATTCAGCGATTGTATCGTCATTCAATGACCCTATAAACGATCTTCGTTTTTGTGAATTTGGAAATTCTTTCGCCACGTACAACTTGGTAGATTATTCGGCAGAAATACGGGCCGAGCTCTACTCGCTGCGGCTGCCCGAGGAATCCAGGATTTAAAGTTCAGGGTAAGAAATAATATTGAATTGACAGGAAGCTGTATATCATTTATTAAGATATTTGATTTGAATATTACATAAATTTCATTTGTTATTTATTTAGGACATAGCTGTGCTTCAGTCAGGCTTAATTAGCCAATTGCGAAACAAAATAGTTACGTTTTGATTAATTTTATTTTATTAGATTAATATTTTTCTATGTATTTTGCGCTCACTTGGAAGCTAATTTTTGTAACTGATTTTTGAAAACTACGTTTGGGTGTAAACGAATAAATGTTTGGTAAAAAAGCCATCGACTAGTTCAGCTTGACTCTACCATCATAAATAGACTTACCATTCAGGTAAGATGATATTGATAGTGCCGATTTTTATAAGAACATTTAAGTACTATGCTAATAACTAACGATGATCCACATTGTTGTTGTCATAAGGAATTCCTTATCCTTTATCTTATCATTGTCGTAGTTGTGTTTTGTGGCAACCACTTATAACCTGTTTACTCTGTAATTTTAGACGGGGTTGTTAAAACTTACTTTAAATAGCAATAATACCAGATGCTGTTAAAATTTAGGGATGTGGCAACACTGTACTTAAGCGATTATTAACCTAAAAATCGTCATGAAGTTTGATCTGTCAGTTGTCAAACAAAAGTGACAGATTGTAAATATAGCAAACCGTTTCGTTACTGCAAATTTTCAAATTTATTTAGAATTCAATAAAAATAGATTTAAATAGAGACCATTTTTGATCAAAGATTTTATTTTATTTTCGTTTAAAAAAAGTGAAAAGGGGTGCATCGAAGATTTGAAAATTGCCTTGGTGAAGAGACACCTTCAAGGACAACTGTCTTTCGATGATACCAAGAGTTTAAATTTGGCCGCAGTTATATTAGTGATGAATTTCGTGAAGGTCGACCAATGACATCGGAAACTGCTGAAAACATTGATGCTGTACGAAATATGATAATGTCAGGTTGTCATATTACGTATAAAGAAATTGAGTCACACTTAGACTTGGATATGAAACGAATTAATGAAATTTTACCACTTAGGTGTTGAAAAAATATGTTCCCGTCGGATTGCTCATAATTTAATTGAAGCTCAGAAAGAGGCTGCTGTGAACTGATGGTGTAAAGAAATGCTTAAACGATTCGACTCAGGAAGATCAAATTTAATCTACGACATTACTAGTGGTGACGAAAGTTGGATCTATGCTTATGAACCAGAAACGAAACACCAGTCAACTCTTGATGAAATCAAGCCCACAAAATTCATCCGCTGCCGCAGTGTTTCTAAGAAAATTGTAGCTTGTTTTGTCTCAAAAACTGAGCATGTCGCTACTTTTCCCTTAGAAGTTCGTAGAAGTGTTAATGCTGAATGGTATAGATCCATTTGTTTGCCACAAGTTGTCACTGAATTGCGAAAAACAAATAGGACGCGACGCATCATTTTGCATCATGACAATGCCAGTTCCCATACTGCGCAACAAACAGTAAACTATTTCAGCAGTCACAAGGTAGAATTGTTGCCTCATCCTCCATATAGTCCTGATTTAAGTCCTAACGACTTCTTTACTATCCCAAAAATAAAAAATCGATTTCATCTCCTAACGATTTTCATCTCCAGAAGATGCAGTAGAAGCGTTTCAAAATGAGATTTCAAGTCTACCATCGTCTGTGTGGAAAAAAATGCTTTGATGATTGGTTTATTATCTATTTTGAAAAGCAATAAAGTATTATTTTATTTCTACATGTTTTTGTTTTCTTCTATCCCGAAATTTTAACCGCAGCTCTCGTATAAACAACAAAACAATTAATATCTAAATTTTTACATATTGTAAATATAAATATTAAATTGAATTCTTGAAATTGTTCACCTAAAGCGAATGAGGAATTACATAAGTTATACTATGTTAATTTGTGTTAATTATTATTTGCTTATCAATGAATAAAGTAATAAATCATCAATTTCACGCTTCTTTAAACTCAAATTATAAACAGGTAGCTCCCTGTAGTAGTTCTTTTAAAAGAGCTATCAAATTTGTAATAAATATAATTAATGTTTACTATAGGAAACGTGAAATCTGTATGTTTATCGATATTTATAAAAAGATCAATAAAATGCATAAAAATGCAATTTATTTTAGATACTATAACAGGCCATTTCTTGGAGTTGATTAACATAATGAAAATAATGAGCAATAAATAATGAAATATTATTGGTTATGATATTAATTACTAATTATTGGCTTAGCAGTTATTAGCATGTATTCCTTATATAAAAAATGTTTAGTATCAAAGCGCCATCTGTTCGGATAATGGAATTACGCGAACTGAAGTTACGCGAATTAATTAAACAATATGCAGGAATTTCTTTTTCGCGTAATGAAATTACTGCATTGTTTAATTAATTTTATCATGAAATGAGAAGGATCCTAACGGATATTAACCCATTCATGGCCACATTTCTATTTTATAAATAAAGTTAGTTTTCTGAAGGGTATTATTGCTCAAAGTCAAGGAAAAATTGTAAAAAAATTCTACCTTATCAATAAATTTTTATACGGGGCTGAGAAAAAAATTCCATTATTGGAACATTGCCACTTGAAAGTGTAGTAATTTTGAAAAACACAAACAATATCGAACAAAGTCATTTTAAACTATATAATTGTTTCTGTTGGTCATGAAACGCTTTAAAACAATCCAAAGAATGCATATTGATACGACGTACGCCACAACCAAGATTGTTTTTACAAACTTTACATCGGTTTGGTTTGAGTTTCTGGATAATGGAACACATTTAGATTGTTAGACACAGCTGTAGGAACATTTCTAGTTAATACATCTCTGGACCTCAGTCGATCAACTGAATCACGATTTGTATATAAATGTAAATAAGTCGACACAATATCTCTTATTAAAGCTAAAAAGTCTAGGGCGGGTTTGATCTTATCAAAATTATCATCCGTGGTTGACAATAATTTTTTTTAACTTCAATCTTTATTCTGTGTAAATTCCAAGCTTTTGAGAGCATCGCTGAAAGCAGGTGAGAAATTATAGACCTGTACTACTTGTTGCTTCGGATTTCTATTCTGTAGTAAGATATATTCCTTTCCATTAAATCTATGCCTCACATGTGGGTGTTGTAAAAATTTATCGCATTTGGAATTTGCACAGTAAAATATTTCTTTGCAGCCGCAATATCTTTTAGCAGACTTTGTTGGTAACACACCAGAAACATTCGATGCAACCTGAGCTATAAAATTATCAATCCATTGCATCACGATTATGCTTTTATCCTGGTTTACATAGGAGCTAGTAAAATCCCTTTTCTCTATGTTTGCTTACTTTTTGTTGAGAGGACAATTTTCAGTTCGATTCTGACGAATTCTACGCGTGCAGCCAGGATATTATGCGGTATTGTTCCCTAAAATTCGTAACGAATGAAAGGACGCTTCTCATTGGAGGAAAATATTCCCTTCCTAAAGATTTTAGCAGAAATTTTGTCCAAGCCCTGCCTAATTACCGCCTGCAACGTCCAGAGCTATCACCGTCGGAACTGGAAACCTAAAATATTTGCTTTCATATAAGAAGCCTTACCCAGGCCCGTCCCAGGCAGATGCAGCTGGGGTTTCCTTCTGTTAAACCATGAATGAGCAACTTTCGCAGAGTTCTAGCAGTAATAGTGACCTAATACGCAACAAACATATTCTCGTAGAGTGAGTTATATTTCGCACTACTGAATTTGGTTGGCCGGTAACTAAGCGCCACCAGCAACATCAGCAATATTTATGCTTCGAATTAAAAAAAAATCGTGGATGTAATCATCACCCGATCTTTCATGTACTGAAAGTCCTACGTTTTGCTATATCTTGCATAAAGCAAAGTTGAACCTTTTATTTATGACTGCTACCGTTTAGGTCCTGTATTAAATTCAGTTAGTACAATAGTGTTTAAGATAAACTAAACAACATTAATCTAACCTATAAATCGTCTACCCATGAATCTCCCGGTCCCCAATTTTCCTACGGTGCGGATAGCTTTGCTGTCCGCTTTGCCGCAACCTAAGGCCGTTCTTAACTCATATTTTCCCCGTATCTGCCTGCGGCGCGGACATCTGGGTCCAATTTGGCATGGCCTACCACCGCTCTTGACTCCCTTCTCGTCTAATTTCTGAAAGAGCAGTCTTTGATTTAATTTTTCCCCACTACCGCTTTTGAGTCAGTTTTTCTTCGTGACGGCTTTGCGTAAAATTAAGGTCCCTGTGTCGTACTAGGTTTAATTTTTTCAACTTTCATAGGAGCCGAGATATTTAATGTAGTACAATAGCGGGTCTCAAGATTGCAAAGTTTACAAAACAAATAAACACCTGTATATATGTTAGTTTTTAATTTAGGAAAAACAAATTTCAAATAAAGTTGAACGAGCTTTTCGTGGCCTATATAATACAGTTTATTCAAGTGTCCTATCTTTTAAAGTTCCTGAGATATATCAAAAAGTTTATAAAATTTTAAATGTGGCCACGTCGCGCTCTATACCACTAGCAGGGATGGTACTACTTTCATTCGGCAGAAAGTAGTACCATCTCTGCGGCATATAGTAATAGAATATACTATATGCGATCGAAATTTCACTCTTATAATCTAAAAACTGAATTTTTGAAGAAAATAATCATTTTGAACCCCTCCCAAAATTATAATGTGCACCCGCCACTGATAACAACATTTATTTAATTGCAAAAACAGTTTGTGTGTCTCATACAATGTAAAATAATTTTTCCTCTAACTTTGCATATATGAGCTGTTATGTAGGCCTTACATATATATAATATGATTGTTGAATGTTATATTGAAGGTCATGAAGGTCATATTTTGAAACCATGACCAAGAGTTAGACTCATCATGTGTGGCATCATTTTAAATAGAATTACAAGGGCTACCAAAATTTAAAAAATATACAGAGTGTTACTAATAGTTTTTGAAACAAATTATTATTGCTCAAAATCGGTTAAGTATATGCAGTTGCTCTCACCGACAAATTTGAAATTGAGTTACAAACAATATCCGACTTTCATTTCTCCAACTTTCATAGGAACCGATATATTTAGGGTGGTAAATTTTTTTCAAGGTCAAATTACCCCGATGCTATGAAGTGCAATTTTTTGTACCAACTTAATCGTTTAAGTATTAGAGGAGGTTTCGACACAAAAAATGTTATCAAAATTACATGTACAGTTTCTAGGAGAATGAACCGCAAAATTTGCTAAACAAGAAGCACCCTAT
>WYDF02011582.1:0-13618 GCA_009867245.2 Adranes taylori
TCTCTGTGCAGCAAGCATCAAGCGCAAGGATCGCACTAAATGAATATAGAAAAATCAATATTAAAATTATTTTGAATTTTAGTTTTTCATTATGTTTTGAAATTTTACTTACGATGTTTTGATAACAATTTCATAGTGATTTCTTCCTAAAACTTATTTATATTTCTTAAGGGAACAAAACAATTTTTAAAGGTTAAAAATTATGTATGGGAGGCAGAAAAATTTTAGAAATGTTAAGGTGGGGCATGGCCTAAAAAAGGTTGGGAAACACTGATTTAGACGCTATCATGTTCACAGATGCATACTCATACACAGACATTATTTACAAAATCGTTAAAATGGCTTCAGGAGCCTCAAATCGAAGATCTATGAAATTTGAGTATGTGAACTTTTGCATGATTGCAATGCTTCCTTCCACATACATGTGGACGGGAAGTAAAAAAAGTAATTCCTCACATAATATGTAGAAAGCCTTCATTCATTTCATTATGATGAGGCCTCAAACGAAATATCTCATAAACGAAGAAGCCATCATACACGACAGTCGCTACATCAAACAAAGCAAGTTTTCTTCTCTTCTCGCTGTTACGTTGTACAGAACCATTGTTATCAACGACTAAATTCTTAATATAATAAATTTATTCAAAAGTTTTCTTTTGAAGAAACGACGAATTTTGAAAAAAATATCCTACTTGAAGAAAGTAAAGAGGACTTCTCATAATTAATAATTTTCGTCACATTTGGAAAAATAGTAATACTTTCATTTCATGATAATGAAGCCTCAAATAAGGTAGGTTATAAATGAGGGAACCTTTTGTAATCAGTTGAGGAAAGCAGACCTATACTTTTAATTTTGCCCATATTAACCACATGAGGATAAATGCATATTGTTATCACAATATCCTCTATGTAGTTTAAATAAATGCATTTGTTGTTTTCCTGATGGAATTTAATTAAGTAAAGTAAACGTGATTTCATGGTTTTTACAGAACGAACACAATCCAGACGTAACATCGAAAAGCGGCTTTACGCCGCTGCATATCGCCGCACACTATGGCAATGATAAAGTTGCGTCACTCTTGTACGAGCGCGGTGCAAATGTAAATTTTGCCGCCAAACATCAGATCACGCCATTACACGTCGCGAGCAAATGGGGTAAGATCAATATGGTATCATTGCTAGTGGCAAAAGGCGCCGATATTCAAGCGAAAACGCGTGACGGACTTACCCCGTTACATTGTGCCGCACGCTCCGGTCACGATCAGGTCGTTGATATGTTGCTTGAAAATGGAGCGCCGATGCATGCTAAAACTAAGGTACTAATATTTTATAACTCACATATTACATATTATTCTTTTTATTAAATATTATTTGGTTTTTATTGAATATTATAACGTTTCTTATCGAAATGACCTCTAAGTTTAATCAGTCTTGTCATATTACACATTTGGTCATGTAATCTATAAGGTAATTCTTATTACATTTCATGTCCATACACTTTATCTGTATGTTTTTAAAGCCACAAGTCTTGTAACACATGATTTTAATTTCTTCTTCTTGCCATGGTACTATAGTCCTAAGTGGACCAAGACCTCATCAATAAGAGTTTTCCACGCCTCAGCTTTTGACCTCTATCTTCTAACTCCTGTTCGGTGTAGGTTTTCCTCTACTACATCATCTAGCCATCTCATACGGGGCCTTCCTTGAATCCTTGCCCCACCCGGCTCTCCATACAAGGCTTGCTACGCGTCCAAACCATCTTAATCCATTTAAGTTGGCTAGTCGGGCTATACTTGCATTATTTCTGAACACATTCATGCAACGCTATCTAGCGACGAATTTATGATGCAATATCTAGGCGAGAATGCAGGAATCTATTCTTATCGCATACATAACCTCAAATCAACAGCTGATGGCAGCCATCTTGAATTTTGGATGTCGGTCAGTCATATAATTAGTATACAATTTGTGAGTTCGTCACGCAAATAAGTTTGACTTGTCTTGCCTATCTAAATGCATGGTGAGTTAGTCCTCAAGGCTCTCATTTTGGCTCTTCTTTCTGTGTGAAACATGCGGTGTGGCCTGTCCTCGTGCGTCCCGTTTTCTCCATTTATGCATACTGGGCCATAGATTTTTCTGAACCTTTCTTTCCTATCTTCTCACTATTTTTGTCAGCACCCACGTTTTGGTGGCATATAGTATCACCATTGCCTTAGATATTGTGATCTTTGCAGCTCGGGATTAGTTTTGAAAGCGCAAGGCTTTCTGTAATGCGTACATACATCTGTTCCCTGCCCCTATCCTTTCTTTAATCTTGAGGCTATTTTCTACCACTACTGATCCCAAGTACTTAAACTTCTCACACGTTGGGAAGCTACAGTTTTGGATTTGAATTTGCTCTTCTCATTGCCTCTGATGTCTGGTTGTTCGCATATATTTAGTTTTTCTCGGCTTATCTCCAGACCTTGTCTTCTGGCAACCGCTTCAAATTCTTCAAAGGCCGTGCAATTGCTGGGTCCATTTATTATATATGATGCCTCCAGGATTTGTTCTCACGGCCTAACTGCTTTCTCTTAGCACAGGTTGAATATCACTGGTAACAACGAATCCCCCGGCTGTAATCCTCTTCCAATGTGAAAGCTGTCCGACAACGAATTTTTAACTTTCACTTGACCAGTTGTGCCTCTCCAGGATATGTCTGAGTTCTTAAGTCTACAAGTGTTTCGTCCGTATTAATACTATCGTAGGCTTGTTTAAAGTCCACAAACAAATTGTGAAGATCTAGCGGATCTGTAAAAAAGCGGAAACTTTCGGTAATTATATAAAATTCGTAGTGTGAGTGTAACTCTACAGATGGCGCTAGATTACATCCCTTGATGCTAGGCGACTAATAGCCGGGGGGGGGGGGGTAACCACGTGCCGCGGTTTGTGCATGCATCACTCCTCAAGCATATGTTTGTGATTTATAGGCGACACCCTAGGATTAATCCCGAGGATGTCAAATCATTTTGTATTAGCAGTCATCACGGGTGGCTAATCATATTATTTTTTTATTGCCTTTTAATTAAGGGAATCTTAAATATATTTATATACATTTATTTACTCTTTAAAGTGTTTGTTGCTCTTGTCTGTCAATTTTTGAATTTAACTTGTTTAAATAAATTGTGATTTAATGTTATCGTGATTTTTATTTCTTGTTTGCATTCTCTCCCACTTTTATTCCGAGATTTAGGAGCAACTTTTTGGCACTCAGATAAACAAAAACGGACTCCTCATTCTAAGTAAGAACTCAAGCAGTCCAATTATCAAGAAGTCCTTAGGAATCCAAACTAGCCGCGGGAGGGGTAACTGTAGTTCCCCAATCGGAGCGAATTTTAAATAGCGAACCATATGTTATACTGTTAGAGTTATGGATGTCGGGATTATGGGAGCCACCCATATGCAATTATATATTTTTGTTCATTATGTTCTCTGTTCGATTGACATTAATTTATCTATTGTTACATATAGAATGGTTTGGCACCATTGCATATGGCCGCACAAGGTGAACATGTTGATGCCGCCCGTATCTTACTGTATCATGGTGCTCCGGTTGATGAAGTAACTGTTGACTACTTGACTGCGTTACATGTGGCAGCTCATTGTGGACATGCGCGCGTAGCAAAACTATTATTAGATCGTGGTGCTGATCCGGATGCACGTGCACTTAATGGATTCACACCGCTACATATTGCGTGCAAAAAGAACAGAATTAAGGTACTATATTTATGCATAGATTTTTACTTCTAGTACACACAGCGCTGATTAGAACGAAAAAAGTGGATCAGATATTCTAAAGCCTGCCCTGATTCAAAACAGTTAATTATTAAAGTCTAATTACTTGTAACTCGATCTTTTCTCGCACTAGAATAATTTTTATTCAATACAAAATACAAAAACCTTTAGTTGGCATAAAAAATCCTAATACACTGCGAACTAAATTACATACAACATATTCCATATTTAAACAAAATAATCCATATAAAATTCCTAAACCTAAGGCACTAAATTGATAATAAATGGAAATTGGACCCTACATCTCCAGTCCACCGTCTACATTCAACTTTATATCTTCACATTCTTTTATCCAATGATCCCATTGGTCTACCTTCTCATTGCACAATCTACATTTCCTTTCATCAACACTCATCCGATATCTGTTCCCCCTTTCTTCATTTCCACATCTAAATTTTGCAGTCCTCCTTTTCTCCTTCATAGTAATTCCTTCCAACAAGTACTCCGGCATCCTCGCAATAACTTTTAATTCATCATGCATTCTATTATATCTGCATTCCTTCATCCTCGCACTTCTTTCTTGTTCTTCTACATCCATCAACATTCTCCCCATCGTCCCCTCGCTCATTCTATCTTCATTTATCCTATTATACAATTCGCCGATCGACTATCCACACCACTCATACATCTCTTTATGATTCTGCACCCAACTATTCATAACCTCTCCATTTTTTGGGTTTCTTAATATCTTTATATATACTCTCTTCACAAGTCTCCCTTCGTTTCCCATCATAACTTTCTTTTCATATGTGACTATTTTTTAATACCCTTTATCCATATCTTGTGTTCATTAAACTCCTGTAGTACAATATCCGACGGCGTATATCTGTATAATTCCAATATTCTCTTCAAATATTTCAATCCCATTCTCTCCATTTCCTTTCTCTCTTACACCGTCCATAAAATGCGTTTTTATACTTTTTTGTTTTATATTCTTTTTTATACAAAGACGCCTCTGTTTACGACGAGCTTACGTTTCAAAATGTTGCAAGTCAGAAACACGCAGAACGGAGAAATAAATCTAAGGTCCTTTAAACCCTTAATTTTAACCGGAATCTTCTTTTTGACTTTTTTTTTTATTTAGTGTAAACATTTTTAATATTAAATGATTTCCCAACCACATAAATAAAACTGTTTATTATAAAAAACTTTCATTCACGCTATTAAACTCATAATACTAACAAATATACCGTGCTTCTGGTTGATTGTTGATTATCACAGCTGAATTACTGATAAAAATTTAACTTATTAACAGGTTGTTGAGTTATTATTAAAACATGGTGCTACAATATCGGCGACTACGGAAAGTGGATTAACCCCTCTTCACGTTGCCGGTTTCATGGGTTGTATGAATATAGTTATATATTTACTTCAGCACGATGCTAAATCGGATGTGCATACAGTTAGAGGTGAAACACCCTTACATCTTGCAGCTAGAGCTAATCAGGTAAGCTAATAATCTGTTAAAAATTATATTTGTTTCTTTGGACTTTTTGACTGTTCAAAATAATAATTACACAAACAGGGGGTATCCACACCTCCAGATTAATAAACATGGCGTTCAAGTTTCGTTAAGTAAAATCTCCAGTTATTCATAAAACTATTTTACTTACAGGTTTTATCGTTTCTACTATCACAAACTTATTTTAGTATTACACACCGTTACCTTATTAATTTATTTCATGTAAAGAATTTAAACTTAAAAAGGATTAATTATTTATTATCAGATTCTGTACTCTAATATACCCCACATCTAACTTCTGCTACTTGATTAACAATTTAATTTTTTCATGATTTAACTTTGAATGAAATATAATTTAATTTTATTCATGATTTTATTTTCAAAACGCTGACTGATATGGATTCACACGACAATTTAAAATTTCTTATTTTCGACTGTTTTTTTCAGTGGGAGCTGTGTCTTTTGTTGCTTTCTTGGCCCCTGCTAAGCTCCATAGCTAAGTTCTTAGCCCCATTCTACATGGGTCGATGGCCGCGGATTAGGTTTAATTAGATACAATTTGTTCAAGGTTTAATTAGATACAATAGAGTTTAATTAACGACAATTGTCAAACTTATTTACGGTAAAACTGTAAATGGCTGCATACTTTCCATGCTTTTCAATTATATTCTATTCCCTGAATGCTTAGGTAACAGCAACACTCCACAAAATCTAGCCGTCTTAGATTATTTAAATGACTTGTATCTACCTTAAAACTAAATTAGAACGAGGAGAAATTTCCTCCTTACAATATTGTATCTATATTGCACGAATTGTTTATATGTGTATGTTTATATCTCTATGCATTGTAATATTTTTCAAATGGGTTAACCGTAAATAAATAATTAATTAGATTGATATTGTTCGTATCCTATTACGACACGGCGCTAATGTCGACGCACGTGCGCGCGAGGAACAAACACCGTTGCATGTTGCTGCCCGTCTCGGTAATGTGGATATTGGCGTATTATTATTGCAACACGGAGCACAGCCAAATGCTGTCACGAAGGATCTCTACACACCGTTGCATATTGCTGCAAAAGAAGGACAGGAAGAGGTTAGATAAATATTTTTTTATTTCGATATAGATATTGTATGAATATAATGTCTTAATATAATATAATGTCTGTATGAATATAATGTCTATATAGATATTTATTTATATTATATTTTAATTACAGTATAATATAAACAAATATGACATTAACCTTGTACTCTCGAGACCTAAAGGAATACAAAATAATGTTTAAAGAAATAATCATAAGAGTTTTAAAACTGATGTAAACATCTATATGAAATTAGGTTGCAAGTGTTCTGATGGACCACGGCGCTGATTCGTCATCTGCAACGAAGAAAGGCCTAACACCGTTACATTTAGCCGCAAAGCATGGCCATTTAAACGTTGCTCGTTTGCTTCTGCAACGAACCGATGACGGTAGCGACGCATGTGATCCACGTGGTAAAAACGGTGTAACGCCATTGCACGTTGCTGCCCATTACGATCATCAGCCTGTTGCTCTTCTATTGCTCGATAAAGGCGCTTCGCCTCATGCGACTGCGAAAAATGGTCATACGCCTTTACATATTGCCGCTAAGAAGAATCAGGTATTTCATAATTAAATTTAATTATGTAACATTAAGTCTTTTTATATACCTCAATCAAACTTTAATACAGCTTAGAGGAGTCGCTACAGTATATCTATGGTAGAAATGTGTTAGAAATAAATTTATTTACGTACATATGTTACCGTGTAAGACCGAAATCTGATAAATGTCGACATCTTCTTGTAAATGACAACATACTTCAAGTCGCATATCTGTATGTCCGAAATATTTACCAAATATCATCATGTCTCACTTACGCAGGTGAATGTCGACAATCAGTATACACTGATGGTGCATATAGAAAAAATCTAATTTCTACCTGTTTTAATTCAAACAAAATATTTTTTTTGCAATTACAGGGTGTATAGATTTGTCCTCCACTTTTCGAATTAGCTGAAGCTGCTTCTCTCATCGATATTTCTTGAGTAGAAATCTCATCCATGGAAAGTAACATTTCTATACAAATTACGAACTGATTACCGGTAAAAATCTGCTTGATGATATAATTTATATTTTATATTTGATAATTTATAAAAGTAGGAATCATCTATTCTAACAACCGCTAACACATTTCGGGGATTTGTACGTCCACGATTGACATTAGGGACTTGTATTCGTACGGTGTCAGCAATTTGGACGGGAGGAAATTTTCTTGTAGTGGTTCGTAACATTTTTGTTGCTTAGAATAAAAGATTCTCTCTTGCGACTGCTCTTTTTGCAGAAATTAACCAGTGATGTTCAGTCAATGCTTGAGATGAGGACATGCAAGGTTGTGGCTCCTCTTGCATATTATTTTGGTTATCCTCATATTGTTGTTTAGTCAATGCTTGAGATGAAGACGTGCAATGTTACGGCTCCTCTTGAATAGTATTTTGGTTACCCTCGTCATTTCCAATTGGAATATGGTCAGTGTCTAAATCACATTCAAAACTATTGACAATTTCTTCGTGCTATTGTCGGTTTCAATATTTGTAATTTGCTTGCCAGGAAGAGATGAGGATGCTATGCCTCTTTTTTGTTTAGCGCCAAACAAGGCTTCATATGGGCTGTGGTTTATTCCTTTGTAGTAAGTGTGTTTGCCCTTAGAAAATTGGACTAAGGGCAAACCTTTCTTGGAAAATTGAAACCATTTCTTTGAATCATTGTCGTTCATTCATTCAGTTAACATATTTTGTAATCTTTATTGCCCCGTTCGACTGAGGCTTTCGGCTCGGATACGACTCGATTACTGACTCGATAACTACCATTATCCGAATTTAATATCGCTGGATCACCAAATGTTAGGCATTTGTGGAAGAGCGCCAGTCGCGTCTTGAAATTTTTGGTGATGGGTCGCAGTTCTTTCGGCGAGAATTTGTTCCGTTCTCTGCACAACGATTGTTTCAGTAACTTCAGAATTTTGTTATTTAGTACACGCCCTGTCTTCCAAAAACGGCCAATGCCTGTAGTCCTTTCGCATTGACAAAAACGGCCATTGCCTCTAGTCCTTTCGCATTGACATTCGGCTATCCGATAAGATGAAATTCGGAAGTGAGCCTTAGATCACTCTTGCGTGGTTTTAGCCTTGTGAGCCAGCGCTACCGCGAGATAGTGAGACAGCTTACAACCGCTCATAAAACTTTTAATTCTGTTAAACAAAAACCATGTACATTATAAGTTTTATTATAAGCATTATAAAGCATTTTAAAAATTATAAGTTTTATAAGTATGAATTGCATAATGTACCTATTTGTAATTTTTTAGATGGATATTGCAACAACACTTTTGGAATATGGTGCTCAAGCGGATGCCGAATCCAAAGCAGGATTTACGCCATTACATTTGAGCTCACAAGAAGGTCACTCCGATATGTCTTCCTTGTTATTAGAGCACCAGGCTAATCCTAATTATGCTTCCAAGGTAAGTTATTAACATTTAGAGGATAATATATTTTGTTATTTGTTCTTTCCTTAAACGAAATTTATTTATTTTAAAGAGTGAATCTTGATTTGTGCGGATATTTCGATGATAATGTATTCTGTTGTGTTCGTTTATTTTAGGAATGTGTTTAAAATGGATTTTGTATTCTTTCATATAACCCTAGTACGTACACATAGTACATGTATACATAGTACATTCAGTACGTAGTTTATATAGGTATATGAAAGACAGATTCATGAAAAGTTTTCATTTAGATATTTTGACTGATAAGCACGTTTTGGAGGTATCTGAGGTCAAAGAAATGGTTCTTGGTTCTTGTGCAGAAGTTTTTTTGTTTTGTTTTTTGTTTTTTCTTTTACTCAAGACGGTCGGAATTTTTTTAAGTTAGAGAGGTATACATTCAGCATGTCCCAATAGTGTGTACACGTCCAAATGCTACTTTATCATATTACACGGAAAAACAGATTTCAAAGCAGAAGTGTTTAGAGCCTTAAGCTTCAGACGTACAACTTCAGGCCGAACACTACATTTATTTTTAATGGAATGCTATACTTTTTATTTCATAATTCGTTTCATAACGTGTATTTACATATCTCTCAATATAAGGTTTGCTACATCCATACTGCTCAAATTTACGTCTAACAGTTTAATGCTAAAATTGTAGTTATTTATGCGTATAAAAATTTCTTCATATTATTGTAAATTGTATACAGGGTGAATCACAACGCGTAGCAG
The DNA here is from genome assembly GCA_009867245.2 of Adranes taylori. Lineage (NCBI taxonomy): Eukaryota > Metazoa > Arthropoda > Insecta > Coleoptera > Staphylinidae > Adranes > Adranes taylori. The sequence continues at coordinate 9,596 of WYDF02011582.1, forward strand.
CGAAGTTTTTAGTTAATTTAAATGGAACATCCTATATTTTATGCAATGCTTGGATAGATCTTTAATACCACTTTCATTTTTATTAACCACTCACTTCCTATGTTTAAGTTCAACTGTTTTTGAGATATTTCTAATTTTGTATGACAATTCTCAATTTTCTTGGATTTTTTAATGCGATTTTGGATTTAAAAAATTTGAGTAGATGCAATAAATAATCTTGGATTTTTTGAGTAGGTGCAATAAATAATCCATTTTATAATTGATTTAAAATTATTATTTCTTTATCGATAGAAATGTACAAAAAAATAGCGCTCGAAGGTAGAAAATATTGTAAATACGGAGGTTTTAAACTTATGTAATTAAATATAACATCCATTATTTAACGAAACACGCAAAATAAAATTCTGATTTGAACTAATGAATAACAAATGCAAATTAAAAAATATTTAATATGACAATTATATTGAAATAAAAAGAAATCGCAACAAAAGGTAAACTTATAAAACCTATTCAAACTGGCTCCCGCTAACATTAATCCATCTGTTCGGAAAGTTGTTGTTAAGATAATTGTGAATTGGTTGTCTGTGATGTATGGGAGCAACATCATGTAAAATTCACATGCTGTGTCTTATATTTAACGCAACATGCTCCTTTAGCTGAGGTACGAAATTTTCTAAAAAGTCTAAATATATTTCACCAGAGACATGGCCATTAAAAAATATGGTCCTACAACGTTATCCCAGACATTAATATCATTAATAGACCATTGAGCTTGACTGAAGGACATTATCTCGTAAGGATTAGTTGTTCAGTAGTAGTGAAATTGTGCCGGTTGTTAAAACCATTTTGCTTGGGCACGAAAAAGAACTTAATCAAAGAAATCGTTTTGGTTCTTAATGCTTTCTATGGCCCATTCATAAAAATTTATCATAAATTTCTTTGATAATCATCAGGAAGGAGTTCTTGATGACGTTGGATGTAATAAGAATATATCTTATTCTTTAGTAGCATTGTATTTGTAGATGACTTACAGATCCCTGTTGATAAATCAATAAAAATTTAAAATCAATTACAAAATGGATTATTTAGTCACGTCCTACTCCATCGAATTAAAACATCCAAGAAAATTGAGAATTGTCTTAAAAATAATTAAAAACATAATAAAAATAAACCTTGTATTATGCATGTAACGACTCTACTATAGAACGCGACGTTGCCATGTTTCAAAATATATCTCAGAAACTATAAAAGGTTAAACTCTGTTATATTCAGCGAAATTCTAATAACTCCTCTAACAGCGTAAACATCACTGATCAAGATTATGACCTAAAAACTTTTGAAACTCAGTCTTTTTCAATTTTTTTAATTTATAAACAATTTATTTAGTTGAATTCATTGGTATTATCATCGTACTTTTCCAAGTTGATTTGATCAATGTATTCATAAATTTATTTATCAATAATATTTTAAAGGTTTAAACGATCGCTATTTTTCTCTTTGCTATTCTAATTTAACGGTGTGGGCTATCATGTTTTCGATATAAAGCTAGGCGAATTAAAATATGCAAGTAGATTCTTTTATCATCTTTGCGTTTAAAACTCAAAGATGCGTCTTTGCGTAGCGTAATCATATCTTTGCGTAAAGGACTCATTTTTGCGTATAATTTAAAAGATAACAACTTTTAAATTATATCTTTGGTATAATTTAAAAGTTTTAAATAGTAATGAAACTTAACTTTTATTCTGATATTTCCTTTTGTTAACTGAAATATTATTCTCTATTATGACATTGGAGCTGGTATCGATAAAGTAATGATATGATCTCAAAACATGGGGTTTTTGAAGGCTTCAACAACTTCGAGGTGATTGCAACTTTTTCGTTGGTTTTCATGGTTTCAACTATTTTTAGAATCAATTCTTGTTCGATTCTCTAAAGCAGTTGTTGTTGACACGTATACATATAACCCCCGTTGAGTCAGAATTTGTTATAGTGCGCTATAACAAATTCGCCAGTGCTAACATCGTTTCCTTAGTTCATTGTCGCATGTGTGCTTCGATTTAGATGTATTTAAATGAGAACGCGTGCATTTCCTATAAAACCGAAACCAAATTGCATTAGTTCTTATGGAAAACACGCACGAATTTTGTGGACCTAGAAAGTGTTTCGAAAGTACTTCAGTAGTAATCCGTGTAGAGTTTACCTTATAGGTACATATAAAAGACGATTATATATGCGTAATCACATAATCAATCCGCGATACATTTTTTATGTTATTCTAAATCTCAAAATGCATTACAGAGGTTTTAAATCGTATGCGTAATAAACTTTTTGTACGGCAAAATATTGAGATTGTGGCTGATCACCCCTGGTTTCGTCTAGGACACGCCAAAAACATTCTTGCATCTTGTATTCTGTAATTATTGCAATTTTAGCGCAATGTCAAAGGCATGTTAATAAAATTGCCTATTTTTCGTCTTTTTGTCTCAAAAAGACAATCTGTTAAGAAAATTCGCAATGAAGTAACTTTAGAAAGAAAACAAAAATTATTGAATTATTGAAATTAAAAAGGCTGACGAAAGTGTTACTTCGATTACAGCGACCAAAGTTACACGAACCAGAAGTGTTTTGATGACAGAGATGGAGAATTTATTAAGTAAATGGATAGATGTCCTAAATCAAAACTTCATACCTGTAAGCACCCAAATCATAATGAATAAATCACTCAGCCTACTATGGGATCATTTAAAATCTCAACATGGAGAAGAAGTTTTTAAATCTAGCGATGGTTGGTTTGATCGATTTAGAAAACATTCAAACTTGTATAGCCTTAAAGTGATTAGCGACTCCGCTAGTGCAAACGTAGAAGCAGCTGAAAAATATCCCATGAAGTTTCGTAAAATTGTGAAAAGGGGAATTGTGCTAAAATGTATCCGGAGAACTCAAATTGAAACCATTGTTGATTTACCAATCAGACACTCCTCGTGCCATGAAAAGTTATTCAAAAAACCAGTAACCATAAGGCTTCGATGATACAAATATATTTATGGACTGGTGTAAATCTTGTTTCTGTCTAATTGGAGTTGAACCTCGAGCTCTTTTGGTGTTGGACAGTGCGCCGGAACATCCTCTGGAACTTGCACTGATTTTGCAGTCCGAGTAGTGGTCTTACCTGCAAATACTACTTCCATCTTACAGCATTCAAGGTTTTAAGGAAAAAATGCGCCAACTCATTGAAGAAACTGATAGAGGTGATAAAGATGGCATGTGGATTTGGTGGAAACAATTTAATATTATGAAAGAGCTATCAGAAACATCGATGGAGCCTGGAATGATGTTACCGACTTATGTATGAAGTGTGTTTGGAAGATGTTCAGAGAAATTAACCTGAAAATGATATTCAAAATATCATCGAAGATATTAGTATTTTATTCACTTCCGGAGGCATTGAAGGTGTTGATGTAGATGATATTCAAACTTTGCTAAAATCACACGACGAGCTTTTAACGAGGAGTTGCAGGGAATCCACTACCATATTATGTCCAAGAAAATGACGGCTTAGGAAGTGTTTCTGTGCGAAATTTAACTGGAAATCGCCGAAAATGCTCTCCCTTCACAATCAATGCATGGAGTTGTTAATACGAAACGACGAAGATTACAAGCGAATAAGCGCTATAAAGCTTAGTTATTATTTGACGGTTATTGACAAATTTTATGCAGTATGCGACAAATTTTATGCAATAAGGAACACTAGATTCTTTTTTGCAACGCCGAACAAAGAGATTAAATAATAGTTGTTTTTTTGTTGCTTTTCAATCTTATATTACTTTTATGCTAGATAAAACATTTATTTTCATATTAATATTGTTTATTTTATCAATAAAGGTTTTTTCATACTCTAGAGCAGTGTTTCCCAACCTTTTTTAGGCCATGCCCCACCATTTCTAAATTAACATTTCTAAAATTTTTATGCCCCCCATACATAATTTTTAACCTTTAAAAATTGTTTTGTTCCCTTAAGAAATA
>WYDF02011593.1:0-13618 GCA_009867245.2 Adranes taylori
GACCAAATCAACACCCTAAGAATCGTACTGGAGCAAAGGCTTGAGTATCAGTTGCCCCTATATCTGACGTTTGTCGATTTTAAAAAGGCCTATGACAGCATAGACTGAAATAGTCTGTGGTCGGCGCTAAGAAATTACGAAGTACCAGAAAAAATAGTGCGCCTAATTATGGTAATGTACAGTAGATACAAGGGACAAGTGTTTCACGAGGGATAACATTCTGAAGCATTCGATATAAAACTGGAGTAAAGCAAGGGTGTTTGCTCTCGCCTATTTTATTAATAGTAGCGCTGGAAAAGTAGTAGACGACGGAGCTAAGGGAATCCATTGGGGACTAACAAACAGATGAAAGACCAGAATTTTACAGACGATCTGCCTCCTGGCCCAGACGAACCGAACTATGCAGCCCAACCTGGACACTTTAGAAACTGAAGCAGCGAGAATTGGCCTCAAGATCAACAGACCAAAAACAAAAGAGCTACGAGTTAACACTACCAAGAATGACCCAATCCTCCTCCACAGAGAAACTATTGCAAAAATCGAAACCTTCTGCTATCTAGGGAGCGTAATTTCAACTTCTGGGGGAGCAGGTGAAGATATTGTCCATCGAATAAAGAACGCGAAAGCAGCTTTCGCCTTGATTGATTTGATTGAGAACCACATATGATTTAGTCTTCATCAAAAGGGTCTAAACTTGGCACTGTGCAATTCGAATGTACATTTTGTGGCGTTGTATTAAGACAAGTCGTTTGTACCGGTCCGGTATTTTGTACCGGCCGAGTGCATAGCATCCTCTGCGCCAGTATATGAAACGGGTCTATAGTATCTATAAATTATATAAGGATAGTAATTGGGCAACATTTTGGGAGTCAACATTTCAGCATGATTTTGAAATTATTTATGTTTATTGGACGAAATTTTCATTCGCTTATATGTTTGTTGCTTGTCTCGAAAGAAGCCACACTAATAATAATAATAATAATAATAAAAACGAACGAAGTTATAGAAAAAAAAGAACTACACCGCAAAAAAAAAACACACACAATAAACACTGCAAAATATCTGTGGAATGGTGCCCAAGCACTTAAGATTGCATATAAATCTTGAGTTTCGGTAGCTAATTTGCATATTGTCCGGAGAAGTGTTGATTTATGACTTAGTTATTATTAGTTGAAATGTCAAAACTTTTTCTTGTCCGACGACATATACACTAAAAACAATATATGTATGCAACTAAATATTATTATATAATAGTTAACTGTTCGTTTTTTGGCGATGATATAAAATACAATTATATACAAAATGATTACAATTGAACTTTTATTTGAAACATACGCATTTTCTGATGAGAATGGGGGCAGGGGCAATAGTAGTCTATATTCATGATTAGACAACATTTTCTTCTTCTTCTTAAAGCGCCGTCTCCCTGCGAAGGTTGGCGATCCAATTGGCAATAATAATCCTGGAAACAGCAGCCGACGTTCGGCTAAACCACTGACTTAGATCTTTTAGCTAGGAGTTGTGTTTTCTTCCGACGGATCTCTTCGCTACATATCCCCACGCATAATATGTCCGACGTCTTCCAGCTTCCTCTCCTTGACGGTGTTCTGAGTTCCTTCCTTATTTTTTGCATCATCTGGAGGAACTCGATGTTAGTTTTTCTCTCGGTCCAGGAAATAAGTAGCACTCTTCTGTACAGGTACATTTCGAAAGCTTCAATACGCGCTTCCAGCAAGGGACCCAGTGTCCAGCTCTCACAGGCATAGAGAAGGATAGGAAATATATCATAACGTAGCATACGGGCACGGAGTTGCAGGTTTAGTGAAATAATTCCTCATGTTAGCGAATGTTCTCTGGTCTGTTTGATTCTTGATATTATTTCTTCTTCAGAGTCACATTGTTGATGTACAAATGGTCCTAGGTACCTGTTTGACAATGTTGGTTGTTATTCGAAGAATTGCTTGTTTAGGTGTTTTGAATAAAAAATGAATTTTGTCATAAGCCATGATGTTTGCTATATGTCACGATGGTGTCTATTAATTGGAGAAGATTGGGTAAAGTACCGGCAATAATAACAGAGTTGTCCGCGTATCCTATGTTATTAATAAGGCAACCATTGATCTTTAGTCTAGCATTCGTATCTACCAAAGCTTCCGTGAAAATGACTTCAGAGTATAGATTAAAGAGGATTGGAAACAATACGCATCACCATTAGTATTTGGATTTCGTTTAATCTTTAAGCTTGTAATTGTCTTTCTCAAGACGAATGTCAGCGGCGTAGACGACTATTGGTTCAAAGCGCACGATGTTGCTGCATATTTATCTTATAAAAATACGAAACAAGCAATAAGATCATGTGATAGAAGATTGGAAGTGTATTTGGAACAAATTGAGGAGGGTCACAAAACGTGACGAAACGAAAGAAGCAGTAGCATTTACAAAATGGATATTCGAAGATGTTTTACCATAGCTATGTAAGACTTGCCGGTATTCGGCGCTGAAGAATGGAAAAGATAAACTGAAAATGAAAATAAATGCTTTGAGCAATCAACTACTAATTGCAAACGAGACATTAAAGATTGCGAATCAAACACATATATAACTGAGCAAAACATATATGATTGAGTAACATGAAGATATAACGATTTGCAGATATTGCACATTATGTTATTGCAAAAGCTATACAATCTGAGTTATTTCATACATTAATGATTAATTCATTGAAACAATCTGCCGATGATGATTCTAGTAATGAATTAATTTGCATCCGTTGTCCGTTCCGACATCTTCAAAAATCTCTAAAAAGCTTGACGAAAAAATACCCAAATGTTCAATTCATCTATCGTCAAAAAATGTGCCAAATGGAATTAACATTTTGAATTACTTAAAAGAGCAGCTAAAATCTAATAATATTTTGTTTGCATCCATGAACAATAAAACCAATGTAGAGTTTCAATTCAAGTAAAATTCCATCGATGTACCAGATGATACTTCAAAGTTTCCGCATAGATGTTGTCCGGGACTACTGCCTTCCCATCCTTCTGCAGTTTAATGACATATTATACTTCATTCCTAGTGATGACGGAACTCGTCTTGTTCGCTTGCGGCGGCTTCTCTGGGCGTCCGTCATTGTACTCTTTCTAACACTCTAGTTTCTGTTTCATACCCGTGAGAATTTGGTTGTTATCATTCATAATAATACACATGTGTTGCTTACGGTGTTTTCTTATTATCTCCTTAATCTTCTTATGTACATTAAACAGGTCGCGCTTCTTCTGCAGTTCTTAGATCTCGTGATATTTCTCCGTCGGCTATTGTTCCTTTGCCTATCTGCTCTTTTTGTGTTTTGTTCTATTTAGCTCCTCATATTTGTATTTGTCCTTTGTTTTATGCCCTCTCCTTTCTTGCATTATATCCAAGATGTCAGGCAACTTATAGGACTTACAAAATTCATGTGGTTACATTAAAAGTACTCACAAATCGTAATCAAATATAATAACATAGAAAGAAGCACTAAAGTATTATCACAAAAAATGCGATTGTTTAGCCGACCATTTTCAAAATTACGCCATCTCCCTTCGAAGATTGGCGATCCAATTGGCAATAATAATCCTAGAAACAGCAGCTCTAAAAATCTCTGCCGATGTTCGACCAAACCGCTGGCGTAGGTCTTTTAGCCAGGAATTGTGTTATCTTCCGACGGATCTTTTTCCTTGTCTTTTCGCTACTTGTCCCAACACATTATATGTCCGACGTATTCCAGTTCCTCTTCTTTACGGTGTTCACGAGTTCCTTTTTAGTTACTCTTTCGGTCCAGGAAATACGTAGCGCTCTTTTGTATCGATACATTGCGAAAGCTTGAATAGGCCCCTTCGGTAAAAAAAAACCCTGTATCAAGCTCTCACAATCATAGAGAGGCATAGGAAATATGTTACAACGTAGCATATGGACACGGAGTTGCTCATATTAGCGAATGTTATTCTGACCTATTCGATTCTTGATATTATTTCTTTTCCGGGATAACATTGTTGATTTACTAGTGCTCTTAGGTATCCGAAAGATGTAACCTTCTCGATGATGTTGGTTTTTATTCGAACAACTGCTTGTTTAGGTGTTTTTGAATAAATCATAAATTTTGTCCTAGGCTGTGATGTTCGCTATGTGCCAAGAGAAGATTGGGTAAAATACCGGCAATAATAATAGTCTTGTCCGCGTATCCTATGTTTTTAATTAGACCACCATTGATCTTTATTCTAACATACGCATCTGCCAAAGCTTCCGTGAAAATGGCTTCAGAGAAGTGGAGACAATACGCATCCCTGTCGAACGCCCCGTCTGTTTTCTACTCCAACTTGGGTTGTTTCATGCCAGTAGAGCTCTGTTATGATCACAGATTTCCTACGGCCACGCCCGTTGCTCTTAGAATTTCCGCCATCTTCGGATGCAACACGCAATCAACGCGACTCTCTGTGGGAACACATTGAGCGAGAATAGTGCTTCACGGATCCCCCCGTCATTTCTGAAGCCGAATTGGAACAGAAAGCTTATCATGCGATAGTCCATAAAATTCGGATGCGTTGAGCATGAGTAGATTGACAAACGTTGTGTTCAGCCATTCTAATGGTATTTTTCCAGTTTTGTAGATGTCATTGAATAATGTTGTCAAGCGGGCCAATCCCGTGCCATCTTCGAGTGTATACAGATAATAAGAATTTTGTATTTATTAAAACTTGTTAAAAAATGTTCATATCGTATTGAAGATCTCGTTTCATCTTTGAACTTTTAATTGTCCCAAGACGTTTCGGTTCATTTAGTATTTGGAATTCGTTTCATCCTTAAGCTTCTAATTGTCTTTCTCAAGACGAATGTCAACGGCGTAGAAGACTATTGGTTCAAAGCGCACGATGTTGCTGCGTATTTAGGTTATAAAAATACGAAACAACCAATAATACATCATGTAATCGAAGATTAGAAGTGTACTTGGAACAAATTGAGGAGGGTCACAAAACGTGACGAAAAGAAGCAGTAGAATTTACAAAATTGATATTCGAAGATGTTTTACCATCGCTATGTAAGACTTGCTGGTATTCGGTGCTGAAGAATGGAAACGATGAACTCAATATGAAAATAAATGCTTTGAGCAATCAACTACTGATTCCAAACGATTGCGAATTAAAACACATACACATGTAAGACTGAGCAAAACAGTCACATGAGGATATAACGATTTGCAGATAATGCACATCATGTTGTTGCAAAACCTATACAATCTGACTTACTTCATACATTAATGATTTATTCATTGAAGCAATCTGCTGATGATGATTCTAGTAATTAATTAATTTTCACCCGTTGTCTGTTCAGAAACCTTGAAAAATCTCTAAAGCGACTGACGAAAAATACCCAAATCTTCAATTCATCTATCGTCAAAAATATGTGCCAAATGGAATTAAAATTTTGAATTACTTAAAGGAACAGTTAAAATCTAATAATATAAAGTTATTGCCTCTTCTACACTTACATCCTCTTCTCTCGCTTTCATTTATACTCATTTGATTAGATTCCTTTTCTATCCTTTAAATGATTCCTTTTCTATCCTATAAATAGATCCTCTCTCTCTCTCAATTACTTCCCTCTTGCATTTTTGTTCCCAGACTCTTAGTTTTATCATATATATGTATCTCTCTCTCTCTCTTTCTCTTTTTTTCTATCTCATTCTCAAATATTTCGACACTTCATCCTCCGTTTTCAAATTGTTAATCATCTTCTTCTCTTTCCTTTCATTCTTCTCTTTACATCTTCTCTCCTCTTTTCTTCATTTATCTTTACCTTACAGAATAGAATTTTCCCATGAGCTTTTTCCTTTTCTCACATTCTTTAACACTTCTGTTATTTCCTCAATCATGTCCCGTCTACATCATATACATTTTTTTAAAGAATATGCATCAAATTTTTTTTGCCTCAAAAAAACGTTTGACGCAACCTATTTTCCGATATGTGAATTCTATCTGAAATGAAGTTCTAGAAAGAACAAAGAATCTAAGTCATAATTTAATGTACTAATACTAATTGAAGCAAGCGATTATGTATAGTGGAAAGTATCTCCAATTATAAGACGTTCAGATTCATTAACAAGATAATTATAATCGTTAATAGTATGAACTGAATCGAATTAAATTAATTGCTAATGCACTTTTGTATACCTAGTTCTATTTACAATATGTATGTACGTACAACAAAATGTCTGATTATTCTGCATATAATTTCCATACGTAAAGCATTACTAATAACAAAAAATATATATTTTGTAATGTTTAACATCCTTCTTTCACGACCTTGTAGCACATCTGTTTCCTTGACTGTGTTGTTTTTACACCGAATCATTCTTAACAAATACAACATTACAAATAAAAACTAGTTTGGTAAAATCATCAAGACAAAAGGCAAAGGAAGGTTTGCCCCAGAGCTCACCTCTTTCCCCAATATCTTCGTCAGCAATATGCCGTCTTTTGATAAAGACAAAAACCTACAATTCACCGACAATACTGCAATTCTCACTATACTATAGTAGCTTAGAAAACTCTACGAAGACGGCTAATCTGCATCACAAAATTCTGTAAAATCTGGAAAATTCGAAACAACCCAGAAAAAATGGAAAATATTAAAATTGGTAAAAGGAAGAAAATCAACACCCTAGTAAATATCGAAGGAAAAAAAGTTAAAATCAAAAGCACAGCGTAACATCTGGGGTGTAAATTGGACAACAAACAACAAGACTGGAGGTTTCATGTAAAAAGTACAAAAGCTGTGTAGAAATTCGATAATATCCTCAAATATGACTACTCTATGGTTACGAGCCAAGCGACAGAAAGCTAAAGAGAGGAGAACCGTAGCACAAAGTAAAATCAGGAGGAAAGTACTCGACGCACTGTGGTAAAGGAGCCTGCTATGCCCAAACTCGTAGCAAGCAGGAGAGCAGAAATGATCAAAAGACGAAGGGAACACGAAAGAGAAGACATTCAGGACATGGCTATTGATATGTAACCCAAAACTATGAATAAGTAAACGTTAACACAAGAAAAAACCAAACTCATTGGGAACGCGCCACATAGCAGTCCCAAGCGGTCAAGGCTCGCCTAGTACAGGCGTGAAAAGTGGTTAATAAGGAAAACAGAGGTAAGCAAAAAAACTTCTCGGGGTGCATGACGAATCTCGGAATGGATGACGAATATTCGTACAGCTTGCGTCCGTTAGGCAGCACAATCACCTTTATAAAACTCTAAAGTGTCTCGTAACAAATTTTTACAAATTTTTCGGAGTATTTGATGAATTACCATATGGATTGAGCCTCACAGGTTTCTAGAACATCTCTATAAGCTTCAGGTTGGTGATAACTCCTTCCTTTGATACAGCTTTGAGGAGAAAAGTCTAAATGTGACTGTTATTAATCTAACCAGCTGAAATGTTCGTACACTAACACGGTCCCGATGTACATTCTAATGGATAGTCCAGACTAGAGCATTTTGGCCAGCCAACCACGTAACATCCCTTTTCCGCCTTCACCATTGCACAATACAATTAAAAAAGGAGCAAAAGGGTTAGAACTACAATTTTTATAGATTTTATAGTAGCCTCAAGGAAATTAAGTAGGTTTTTCAATTTTTCGGACCTAGATAAACAGCCATGTGTTTAATTTGATTAAGGAAATTATTTCTGACGGTTATGGAAGCCTTTCGAAATGAGGGTATTGACAGAACTTTTCACCAATGCCAGAATGTGTTCATTGACGGGCTTGACTGGGCTTGACGAGAAGTTGTTGGAGTTTATTGATGTCGGCCACAGGGCCGCGCCTAGGTATAATGGCGCCGGGGTGCCAGTCGCCTCTAAATAGCCCAACTTAAGGACAAATGGTATTCCCACTCAATTACTTGCCGCCCCCAAGACCTGTCAGCCGCGAGACGTATACCCCTTGCATCCCCGCTTGGCGCTGCCTTGCTCGGACATTCAGTAATGAAATTACGATGTATTTCCATTACGGAAATAACGATATGTATTTTATTGAATAGTAATGGTTTTAGTAAGATTACCACGGAATGGATTTCGTAGAAATATCTGGCCACCGTAGTGTTCATTCTCCAGATTATTCCACTTGTTGGAAAGCTTACTACGAATGTAAAGATAAATACATACTGCTGAGGGATATCCAGGAGGATGGGAGCTGGGCTTCCATTCTCAGGACACGCTCATTAGAATAAACAACATGATACCTGTCTACTGTTGGTACATGATAAGTTATTTTCATGACCACAATGTAATTGAACTTGTATATAATATGTAAGTGAAATATGAATTTTAATACATTATTATGTGATGAGGCAATGCCTGGGAGCCTACCTGTTTAAAGAACCTGCAGGTTCCAGGCATTACTTGTTCATGGCGTGAACAATTAGTACAAAACGCTGCATAAGGAATACAAATATGGGGTGCTTGCACTTCCGAATAATCTCTTAATGCCTCGCATAGATTACTAATTTGGTGAATGAACACTTTTGCAAACGAAAAACAAACAAAAGATGACATATATAGCAAAAGCAAAATTGGCTTTAAAAGAAAAAGTAATCGCTGAACTAGATTCAGTGGTAGAGCAAGGTACTCTTACACCTGTGCAATTTTCGAACTGGCCAAGTTGAGTAGTACCAGTATTAAAAAGAAACAACAACTAAGGCTGCAAGGCTTTGTTCAGCGTAAATCGATTAACATTTGGATTGTCTGCTTCTCCTAGACTATTCCAAAAATTTATGGAACAATTGTTGTGGGGCATGGCGGGAGGATTTTTTATTTAGAAGACATTTTAGCCGTGGGTTCAATTCAACAGACACATGATGGCAAGTTAACTGAAGTATTATAGCGGTTAAGACTATCAGGTCCCGTTTAAGTAATGTTTAGTAAATTCTATAGAATTAGCTTTATTCTTATCAGTGAATGGAGAAAATCGAAGTTATCCACAATGCATCAAAGCCAAAGAATAAAGAGGAGCGGCGCTTAGGTATATATGGCGCCGGGGTGCCAGTCGCCTCTTAATAGTCAAATTTAAGGACAATTAGTATTCCTACTCAATTACATGCCACCCCCAAGACCTGTGCCGTGTACTCCTTGCATCCCCGCTTGGCGCGGCCCTGCCCGGACATCCAGTAATGGAATTACAATGTATTTTCCATTACGGCAATTACGATAATGCATTGTATTCCCAAAAAGTTTTTAATTTTTGTTTGTGGGACCAAAGATTTTATGTTAAATGGGGCCGCAATTACCGCTATGAATAAACTAAATGTTTCTTTACAGAAATGCTACAGAATTTGATTTTTTGGGTTTATTTTTATTAGTGCAGGGATAAAATCATCAACGTAGAAAATTGAAGCTATCGACAATGCACTAAAGCCAAAGAATAAAGAGGAGCCGCTCTTATATATAAACGGCGTCGGGGTGCCAATAGCCTCTTAATAGCCAAATTTAAGGACAATTAGTATTCCCACTCAATTACCTGCCGCCCCTAGGATATGTCGACCGGTGACGTGTAACCCCATGCATCCCCGTTTGGCGCGGCCCTGCTCGAACATCCAGTAATGGAATTACAATGTATTTCCCTTACGGCAATTACGATAATGCATTGTATTCCCAAAAAGTTTTTAATTTTTGTTTGAAAAGATTTTATGTTAAATGGGGCCGCAATTACCGTTATGAATAAACTAAATGTTTGTTTAGGGTCCCGAAACGCAGCTACGATTCTAATTCAACAGTAACAAATTGATTTCCTTCTTCCTGCTCATTTTTATATTTAAAATTAATATCGCAATACGTTTAGTACAAAACGCTGCATAAGGAATACAAATCTGGGGTGCTTGCACATGCGAAAAATGCCTTAGCGCCTCGCATAGATTTGTAAATTGGCGAATAAACATTTTTGCAAGCGGCAAAAAGAAAACAAAAGATGAAATATTTACCAAATGAAATAAATAAAAGAAAAATGTTTAATAAATTCTACAGAATTAGATTTTTTGGGTTTATTTTTATTAGTGAAGGGATAAAATCATCAACGCAGAAAATCGAAGCTATCGACAATGCACTAAAGCCAAAGAATAAAGAGGAGCCGGGCTTATATATATATATAAACGGCGCCGGGGTGCCAATCTCTCTTAATAGCCAAATTTAAGGACAATTAGTACTCCCACTCAATTAGTATTCCCACGCATCCCCGTTTGGCGAGGCCCTGCTCGGAGATCCAGTAATGGAGTTATAATGTATTTCCATTACGGCAATTACGATAATGTATTGTATTCCCAAAAAGTTTTTAATTTTAGTTTGAAAAGGTTTTAGGTTAAATGGGGCCCAATTACTGTTATGAATATACTAAATGTTTGTTTAGGGCCCCGAAACCCAGCTACGATTCTGATTCAATAGTAACAAACTGATTTCCTTCTTCCTGCTCATTTTTCTATTTAAAATTAATATCGCAATACGATTAATACAAAACGCTGCATAAGGAATACAAATCTGGGGTTCTTGCACATCCGAAATTCCCTTAAAGCCTCACATAGATTATTAATTTGGCGACTGAACATTTTTTTTAAACGAAGAAGAAAAAAAAAAGATGAAAAAATGAAAAAAATGGAAGAAAAATGTTTAATAAATTCTACAGAATTAGATTTTCTGGGTTTATTCTTATCAGTGAAGGGATAAAACCATCAATGGGGAAAGTCGAAGCTAGCCACAATGCACCCAAGCCAAAGAACAAAGAGGTATGTATATATGGCACCGGGGTGCTAGCCACCTCTAAATAGCCATATTTAAGGAGAAGTAGTATTCCCACTCAATTACTTTCCGCCCCCCCAAGACCTGTCGGCTGGATGCTGTGCACCCCTTGCGTCCCCGCTAGGCGCGACCCTGCTTGGACATCAAGTAATAGAATTATGATATATTTCCTTTAAGGAAATTACGATATGTATTGCACTCGCAAAACATTTTTAATTTTAGGTTGAAAAGGTTTTAGGTTAAATAGGGCCGCAATTACTGTTATGAGTAAACTAAATGTTTGTTCAGGGCCCCGAAATCCCGTTACGATTCTGATTCAATAGTAAGAAACTGATTTAAAATTAATATCGCAATAAGAGTAGTACAAAACGCTGCATAAGGATATAAGGAATACAAATCTGGGGTGCTTGGACATCCGAAAAATCCCATAATGCATCGCATAGGTTACTAATTTCGCGAATGAAAATTTTTGCAAATGAAACAAGAAAAAAACAAAAGATGAAATATATCTCAAAATACCTTTTTATTGACAGCCAGTTTTTGTTTCATCGCAGCCAAACATTTTCGTACAGCTCTGCGCACGTAGCTTTTTGCCATCAATCGTACACCACATGACGCACGTGTCAAGGTGACAGTCATTTGTCACACCACCGCAACAACACACAAAACATTAAATACCAAACGTAATCTGGCAAAAACAAAAAATGAAAAGCCGGGTGGGACCACAACAACGATAATAAGTTAGCAATGTTAACAATCTAATTTTGTTATTTCTCAATAAGTTTCGCAGTGATTTTCACTAAATTATTTTTAGTTGTTCAAATAGTTAATTTTAAATAATTCATATCAAAAATATGTGTTTCTAAAAATTTACATTTAATAATCACAATAAATTTGTTATATAATATTTTTTTATATATATGTACATCCTTATTAGCAAATTTTAACGATGTAAAATTTGATGTTGAAAGTTTATATATCACAGTTATTCGCAATATTTAAAATTAATTTGTGTAGTTGACCACCAAAAAATTAAATAGATATGCACAATTTCTTGTTTAAAAAAATTCTTTTTGCACTAAATTTTCAAGTAAAATGTTAGTAATTTTTTTAAATAAAACGACGATTTTTTTTACTATAGATATCACAGAATTTCTAAAAAAAAAATTAAACAACCACTTATTTGGAATTCAAAGTTCATTTAAAGCAAAGTGCGTATAAAACAACAACCGTATCGTCCTAAATAACATACATTACAACAGTCCGTTTCTCTTAAAAGGCAGTGTGCGTCTAAAACATCAACGATAGCAGCAGAGCACGCACTGCTATAGAAATCGCTGCTCCGGTGAATAGCATATTATCTACACGTCGACGTCAGCGGGCTGTTTGTACTTATAATAAAATACTGTTCGTTTGCGTTGCTGCTCCGCGAGGAGACATATGCGAGTGAGTGTATGAAACAGCGCGAGAGATTGTGCTATGTGTGTGTGGTGATATCAGCAGGCCGACGCGACGCAACACATACCAAAACAAAAAAAAAACAACAGACGTGCGACTGCTTGATATCGTGTCTGCTGTCTGTTGTTGCTGGCTGCTTCTGCTGTTGTTGTTCAAGTGGTTGTGCGCTGTTGTCAGATTTCGATCCCAATTAGTGCATTTAGTTCCCTAAGATCCTATTGCACCTAGTCTGGTGCCTCTGGAGACTGCATTCTTAAAAATTTCGGTTAACGTTTGTCCATACCGCACCATTACACCATTCATCAGCCAGGGCTGATTTATACTGATATATCATGATACTTTAGCGCTTTATTAGGCATAGACTTTATTCGCTCAAGTCTAGACCCATGATAAACAGGATCTGTGACGTCATTTGACGCAACAATAAAATTTCATCAGACATATTGTATTCTAATATCTATGTAAAGACGATGGCAGAAAATGTCTTATATCTCCTGAAAAACTCAACCAATTTACGTAATTTCAGGAACCAAATGTAAATCAAAGAATAGGAATTGAATATATACAGGTAGGTACAAATTAGTACTTTATATTTGTTGTAAAATAATTAAAAACTTCATTATTTGCATGATAGAATAACATCATTGGCCTGACATGCATATCTAAAGCTGCATCAATGAGCAGTTTTAAAGCGTTTTGGGATCAAATATAAAGAGAAAATCATTTCTAATTAAAAGTTAGGAGGATTTATTTTATTGGCAACTTATAAATGTATAACATATTTTGTAATAAACGAACTCATTGCATTGCTCATTGCATTTTTTCACCTGCAATGAGATTGGAAAAAAAATCAAAAATGTACTTTTTTTTTTTATTAATATTGAAGACATATATTTTTTCTACGTAAAGAAAGGAATGCTGTTTTAGGCGATGGCAATAATTATCCCATCAAGTTCCATGTACTCTTAATTGTGGGCCCATTTGAACCATAGTTTTTATGTTGGTTCAAATTTGCGACCATTTTTATCCATTTTTTCTAAATTTTTCAAAACACAATTACTCCATTCTTGTGCATCAATTATTTTGCTACCACTTGAGATTAATCCTTAAGCTCTAGTTAATTAATCATAAATCATCATCATAAATCATATTTTTTGAAGCAGGCGATTACATGTCATGCAGAGATGTATTAACATTTGCTTAATACATCTCTTAGGTCGTAGAAGATAACAAATAGAGAGTAGGAAAAAAAAAATATATATATATATAAATGTACATGTATAACAATATATATACATATATATATATATATATATATATATATAAACAAAAATTGAGGTGTTATAAACAT
>WYDF02011604.1:0-13617 GCA_009867245.2 Adranes taylori
CTGACCTATATGTAATGTATTTAACCTGAACGTAGGTATATAATATATACCTACAAGTATGATAACTATTCCATCATATATTTTTTATATCTTTTAATTAAAGGTAGAAAATAGATGTAGAGGAATAGGGAGAAAAATTATCATTCGTGGTTGTTCAAAATTGAACCAAAGTTGAATCAATTCAAAATCGTGCTTAGATATAACTTGCGCTAAACTGTATAAATTATAACATAGTATTTTCGAATTGGTGCCTTTGAAGTAAAGGGGCCAATGCGAACAAAGACTCATCCAGAGTTTATAAGCAACCGTCTACTGCCGTACTGGACATTTAAAAAAATTACCGAATTCAAAGAAACGATACCATTTACTTTTGTTATATGACTTACACCTACTCTTGCTTATTATATTATTAAACTTATTTACCGTATTTGCCGTATTTGAATATTTATGTAGGATTTTAGTTTTTCATGCATTATCCATTATTTTTGTTAACAGGCAACTCTGTTGTTGTCAGGACTTAGCAGTTTATGTTTATGTCGCACCTTTAGGACATGAGTGAGCGTCATCTCAACTTAGGCATTAATACTAAGTTAACATACCCTAATGGCCTAATATAACGTAATCTAACCCTAAGGTAATACATTAAATAACAAAAATTGCTTTAAAACCAAAAATAAACCACAACAAAAAATGAAAACAAAAACAAATTAATTAAAAACCCAACTCGTGATTCGAACCCACACTGCCAGCTCGACAGTCCTATATCGCACCATAACGATAAGCTGATTCATGTTTACAATTTGTTTTTACAATTTTGTTTTTCAGAATATATTTGATCAAATGTTTAATCTGTGAAAATAAACGTCCGGATGCAGTGCTAGATCATTTCTAGGTGTTACGGTTGAGGTAACGTAAATAGACGGTATATACACGCTCAATAAATTTGTAAAAACCGACCAAGTGTTCGATTTTATTATAAGTAAATTGCAAGTTAGCATATTTTGTTACTGCTGAAACGTCAAAATATTTCGAAGATAACTCACAACGAAATTGCAAGCTTGCAAGCAATTGAATTATATTTAACAAAAAAATATTTACAAAATTATATACAAAAAATTATGTCACTAAATTTAATAAATAAATAATTACTAATAACTAAAATAAATAGAAAAATCTTTCATTAAAATTGTAACTGAATTTCAGTTCTTCAATATTTGTTTTTAAAATTTGCGTACTCAACAATTTCTTAGTGAAGAAACTTAAATGATAGGTTTTTTTCATAAAACCTATCATTTAAATTTCTTCAGTAAACAGTTCAATTTTTAAATATTAAAAATTATGTATATATTACGAAAGTATTTATGTATTATAATTTGTAAGTCAATTTGTATATATATATATATAAGTATTACTTCCTATAAATTGGATCAAAATTATGATTTCCTAATATTTATTTGATTAATATTGAAAACCTAATTTTAATTAAAAGAAACAACAATGCACACAATAAAATATAACATAGGGCACTACTAATTAATAAGGATAATTGAATATTTGATTTTAAATTTTATTGTCACTGTCACTGTAGATTTATTGACTTTTAAGGTGAAGGAGAACGGTACTTTATCTCAGTATCTTTACGGAACGAAACGGTCCATCGCATTCACAGAGTGAAACCAGAATTCCCATCACTAGTTTATTACCTCAAGATATATATGTATATATATATATATATATACCTTTTAGCAGGGATACCGTAGTGTCCCTGTAAAGATATCTTTAGCTGCAAATTCTGTATCTTCTCTAGAATATCTAGAGGCACTGAAAAACTTAATAGAAAAGCCAAATCTACACAGGTAGTTGTATCAATTAAAGAAAGCATTATATGATTAGGGTTCATTGAAATGTTATTTCAATAATATCTAAACCAATTATATTTTGTTATTACTTTTAAGAATGAGATGTGGGGAAAACATAAAAAAATTAATAGATATTTGTAATGGACTTTGTATAGAAACATTTTTATACTACAGACTTTTATAGTTTTAATATTGTAAGAACATTTTAAACTTAACGAAATTGGTATAGATCTATGCGACCAACCTTCGATGTTATAGTAAATGGTAAGAGTGCAAATTATGTAAATGATTCGTAAGTTTAACAATCAAAATTAGTTCCAGTCTAGTTTTAATTATTCGATATCGCAAATTTTAATTTCGCGACAGGCATGTAACGCGTTTTCATTAAATTTCGGCAACATTTATGCTATTTGGAGCGTTTATTCGGAATAATAAAGATTGCGCGAATAATTTATTATCTGTAATGGTTTATAGAGCGATTTCAATTATCTAAATAGCGTTAAAAATTAATTAAAATATCCATAAAAAGTATTTTAGTTTCTTTAGTTAGAAATGTAATGTCAATTATTAAGAAAGAACCTGAATAAAAACAAGAAGACAGTGGGAATAAATACGCCTGCGCAACTGGTATAACCTGTTGCGCAGGCGTATTTATAACCTGGTATAAAGCCAGGGCTGAGGGCTGCCGCAAAAATCCCCTCAAATCATAGACCCAGGCTGAAGAGGACGACAAATCCTGAAGCCTCTTTAATAAATTCACCAAACCTCCTATATGTACCAATCCTCCAAAGGGAGTGGAGTTTAGTGGGTAAGAATCCCACACTATTGGTTGCATCGGGCATCCTTTGTCTATGAAGATTCTCCACTTCCTACGCAAAACAAAAAAAAAATGCCGCAAAATCCATTCACAAATATGTTTAGAAATTTCTCTAATCGCTTCTGAGTTAAAAACTCCAGATTGTTTTTGATCAACGGCTTTTAAATAGCGATCTGCAAATATAATGTCCAAAGATGTCTAAATAAACATTCAAATTGAACAAAAAATGGAAAGTCTTACTTAATCTTTATTTATCCTCATTAAGACTTTGGTGATTGCTGCAATGCTGCAATATCCAATAATAGAATATTTTTGTAAAGTTTTTAATTATTAATGACAAATTGTTGTAACCAAGTGTTATTTTAATAAGGGTACCGTTGATTTCTAATCTGAATAGCTACTGTATTGTTTATTTTTTTAAGTTATTCTACTTTGTCAAATAAAGACCTATGAAGTTGTAATACTGGTTTTATAGAAATTTACGTTATTTGTTGATCAGCACAAGCATATACAGTCTATTTGATTTTAACTGTCATAACAGATATCTTGGCTATTGTTAGAGCCAAGAGCTAATTTTATTACCTTTTATCAAACTTTAAAAAAGCCCGTTTACAATGATATCACACGTCATAATTATCTAATCAATTAACAACACAAATCGATTGTTTAAAAACAAATGCACTCTTAGCAAGATTAGTGTTTTATTCGAAAAAGTACACAGCGAAACAAATGAAATAAACAAACTAACAATATGTAAATTAAGTTAACAATTTCAGTTCATAATATCTAGATATCTTACCATTGTTTCACCCTACATTGTCAAAGAGATGTGTTTTCTCGTGAGCCTGCATTTGTTATTTAATTATCAATTTATATTGTTAATTGTGTAGATAAATATAACATGTTTTTTACAATTTTAGAATACGCGAGAATTGAGCACGTTCCATTTAAAAGTTTGAATGTGTTTATTACATCTAATCCATTTGATGCTCTATTGTTTTCTTGGCTTTGGTAGATAATAGAAAATTAAATGTAGAACAAGTTTTCATTTATAAAATTTTGTAATATCTTGTGACAGCTAACATCAAACAGACTCATTAACTTTTTCTTAATTGATTTCAATAAATAATTGATTAAATCCATATTTATTTTAAGCAACAAAGTTCTGCAACATTAGCTACAATTTCTGTTTGACAGGAAATAACCAATTAAATATCTCGTTAATGTATTTATTTATTAGTAAGCAAGTAAACATTTCATGTCGTCTGTTCTTTGTACTTCTTTATACAGCTATATGCGAAAAATCATTAATTAATTGTGTTGATGAAGTGAGTAAGTCGATTTTCCCTACATTACTCAGCTTTTATTTACGAGTTTATATTTACACAAGTCATTCATAAAGAAGATGCAGTGAGCGATATAAGGATGTTTCTTCGTTTTATAAAAATAAACCACAATTTATTATCGCGTTAATTGAAATACTGTTTTCTCCGATCATAATATGTAAAACAATGTGGACGCAACCATCATTCATTTTTTCATAAATAATATGATATTTATGTTACATATATGTCAAATAAATGTTTAAAGTTTTATTGATATTAATAAACAATTAAAATACTGAATTATTTATGTAATTTACGCATCATTTTTGCCAGATTAATCGTTAAATATTACTGGTGCGTAAAAAATGCGGATATTTTGAATAACCTTCTGTCTACATTCTATTATGATTCTATTATGATTGAAACTTAAATAAATATTGCCAGGTTATTTTTCTGACAAAATAGCAGGGTGCGTTTTTTACTAAACCACTAAATTCCACTGCTACTGATTTAACCCGTCCAACTATAAAAACGGGATCGATAAAACATAATTTTGTATTAATTTATCTCCTCTATATGATTAATTGGGTAATTTAGAATTAAATTGGGTTAGCTTAACACATTAAATAATAAATCTTATATTTTTGAATACCAATGTTCAAGTAAGTAAAATAATTACCAGCAACTTTAATCAATTAATTAATTAATACGTTTTAACTAAGAATCAAATTAGTGACAAGCAAAAAATCAGAAATAAATTTGTTTGAGATTATCAAACTAATCAATGAGTATAATAAAAAAACTTACATTTGAGCTGTAGACATCACGAACACTACAACTTTTAGATTTATTTTTGAAGTCAAAATTGCTACAATGCAAAAAAAGCTGCTTTTACAGCGATAATTCTCTTACTTTGCGCTGCCGACCGAGAATTTTTATAACTCCCATCTCCTTTCTTCCTATTAAACTATCAGTAAGTTGCCTATACTCACTTTCCTACTATGACATCTGTTGTAAACAAACAGCTTACAGCTGGCGTTTGTACTTCTAAAAACCTATTTGCCAACCGTCACAGAATATCTTGTGCCTAGAGCTTGCACAGCTTCCCGAGCTGGGTTCGCCTTGGCCCGGCTCGGCTTAGGCAGCGGTCAGTACGCCGGGAAAATCACCTTTAACGGAGCGACTTTTTACTGTCTTTCGCTCCTGCGTACCGTTTCCTACTTCTCACCCGCTATCCTTCAAAGCTCAGTTGTTCTACTAATTAGTTGCGCTAATAATCGTGGCGAGAAATCACCGTGATTGGAACCGGGAAGAAGCGACAGAAGCGGAAATTCGGCCATCTACGAAACTCACAAACTTTGATTCTACCCATTTGTCGCTAAAAGATATTGGAATTTGTGTGACTAATCAGCACAAGAATATTTAAGATTACGCTGGATAACTACAATGAATTAATTGTTTAATTTACATTCTAGTGGTGAAATCAATTTAATATGATATCTTTGAATAATTTTAATTTGTAGAACTAATTTGACTGCTAGACAACAATACTTAAATAACTAAAACATTTCCTAGAATTTAGCTATCTTCACTATTTCAAATGCGTAAAGTGGAGAAAAGGAGAACAAGATTAAAATACTTGTCTTTATTCCACTTTACAGTATGTTTTATCAAAATTTAATTATAGTTTTTAATACATAACACATCAAATATTAATGTTAAAATAATAACATTAATGGAATCCAGATTGTCACAAATTTTCCCTTCATCTGAACAAAGATAGCTGTCCTCGCTTGCCAAAGAACTGGTCCTCTTCAGGCTTTTCCTAAAGCGTTATCTAAAGGGTTATCTTCTCTTTCAACTCTAAAACGTTACAGATGTCGATCTTTTTGTCACACATGGAATCAAAAGTGTCGTGGTGTTGATGAAGTTCAGTGAATCTTTCTTCCAAATAAGAAATCCGTTCATCAAATAGTTGTGCTTCTCTTTAAAGGAGGGATCTATTTCTAAAGACTAGTATCACCAAATTCCCTAGTATCACCAAGTCCTTTGTCATTCCTATTTTTTTTTTCGACGGAGTCACTTGGTCAATCAGTTAGTTCTACGGCCTTTAAAATGCCTAAATGTTGTGTTTGCAACAGTTTTATTCTAAACGGAACCTAGTGTCACAGCAGAAGACTGCAGACAAACTTGAAACACCTGATTTTTTTACATAAGCTTAGTGGGGTGGTTTTACTCATGGCTGCTGTTCTAAAGTAATTAGAAAGCTCAAACAAGATATTATACACTTCTCCAGTCCGCTATCACAGTAGAGTTACCTCATCAATTTCATTCCCACAAGTGAGTTTTACTTAACGGTTTTAGTGTCAAACAAGTTACATGCTTCTCTAACACATGCCATCGGTGGGTTGAAACAGACAAAAAATTGTATACGTCGTGAAGAAATTTACAGCAATCAATATTCATTTAAATTGGTGGATGTTCATTAAAATTGTCAGGATACTAGTTCCTAGGACATCACATAATTCACCATGTTATAATTGTTGTTTATTGATTCATTTATACTAACAGAGAATATCTGGAAGATGAGGAGACCACGTTGCATATATTCCGAAGTAATTCCAAAAAACATCGGACTATATTTCTTAGTAAATGTATTTACAACATTTTTTATATTTATATAGTTATATTTATTACATGAGCACATTAAAGTAACCCTGTGGTCCCTTCAATAAAGAAATCCTCTGGTATAATTGAATATTTTACTGGTTAAAATATTTGATATCGCAAAAGTGATATACTTATGATGCTCAATGGTTACTAAAGCTCATATGTGTAATAGATTGCATCAAACAGCGTTAATAGTAAAATCGGTAGCATAATACCAGCCAGCATTTTGCGTACAAAAACGATCTGTAAAACTGTCAATTTAGCACACGACAACACAAAAGTGTTATTAATTAAGTAATCATGGGCAACTAAATGCATGTATGTTTAAAGGTCTAATGAGTTAAAAACGCTAAGTCATAAATTATTTATTTGTATTATAATAACTGAGAATTTATAAATAGACAGATTTTTATAATAAAATCGAGATTTCTGTATATTTAACTTGAAAGAAACCCAAGAAAGTCTCCTGGCTATAAGGTTTTTGCCCCTGATTCACAAGTGACATATCGGACAATAAATTCATTCTTTTGTTTTTGTTCTCCTCTGGAACCAGCTACCACATGGGTTGCATAGGCTTTCTAAGCTCCAACTTTGTAAAACTCAAAGTTTTCAGTAATGACCGCTTGATTTTACTATTATTTGTGTATTCGTAATTGCTTTTCGTCATCCATTCAGTTGTCAGCGTAGAATTGTCTAACAGATTGCTTGAATTGTATATTGTTGAAATATCCAACGGTTACAGAATCGAAGATAAACCTTCCGGGAATTATAGTCATATCAGTTCGTCCTGTTTGAATTGAGTTTTTCACGCTCTCGGAAAAAATGATCCTGAAAGTTATCTAAGACCAGCAAAGCTTTTTGTCTAGCACCAGATTCTCTTCATTCAGTTTTGGTCCATTCATCTCTTGATTTTAATCCTCACATAGAAGTGTTTCTAGACATGGAATTTGATCGGCATTATCAATGTGATAAAATTTGGTACGATATATTCTTTTTCCATTTTTAACACATATCTATGACAATTAAATACTGACCGTAAAATCTCGAGAAACTGTTGGCACAATGTCCTTCTTCTATGTAGTGAGACTTTTCTTCTTATGAATCCCTATAACCATCCTCGACTAGCTTTGAATTAATTATCTGAAATATTATCAGACTTTGCGGTATCGTGAGCTCGAAATTGTAACATATAACATGGGTTGCCGTTATTCTTTAACTGCTCAATATAAATCTTCTAGATCTAATATGGAATATATTCCAGTTTTCGAATAACCAAAAGTAGTTTTCTTCTACTAACGTATATTTAGTTCTGGGGGGGGGGGGGCCCGAATTGCACCTTTTGCTTAAAATGATCATTGTATTTTTTGCGATTCCACTTCATATTCTAATTTCTTTAATGGATCCATCTTTATTGAAATTAGAGAGCCTAGGTACATGCCTAAAGTATATTCCTATCATCATCTGCTGGACGCAATACCTTAAATTTTATCTATTTTTCAATTTGCGTCTTCCTTACAAGTCCTAAAGAGTCCACTTTTCAAATAATTTGAAGCAGAAATTTTATTAGAAATAATTTTATTGTTGAAATAAAACAATCATACCATGAAATTCACATTTTTCATGTTATTACTTTTAACTTATGTTTTATAAAGAAATATTGTATTATATTACAGCTCAAATCTAACTTTACACATAAATTACTTTGATTTCTTGTTTTGTAGTAATATCAGTTGAAATTTGTAATAATGATTTTTTTTGTATATCAATAAAAATAGTGAATCAATATTTTTACGAGTCAAAATACTTCTGAAGAAATTTTTATTCATTATGATGTTAACGCTGTTGAACTTAATTATCCACGAGTATTAAACAGAATTTTATATATGTAGATAACTGGATTTTTATAGTTTATAGTTAATTTGGCAATAAAAAATTTTATTTACATTAATTTCGTTAAACTTTCCTAACAACTTTGATTGTTGACACAAACTCTGTTCCAAATTAAAAGTTATAGAACCTATTTAAATTAATGAAATTCCTCTCATTCATAACTTGTCTTAATTTTAATTTCTAATCGTTCGTTAGTATAAAAACAAGTAATAATATAAATAATGTCGTATATAAAAAATATTGATTTTCATTTAAATACACAAAAAGCGTGTAATGGAATTTGCAGCGTGTAAAGCTTAAAAAAGAGATTTCTTTATTTACAGGTTTAAGAGGATTGTTTTTACATTTTCCCTCAATAATAATTGATCTTTTTATTATTTAAAGTACTAGCACTAATAGTAGTAATAAAATCACATAATAAAGTCTGACTGAAAGAAGAGTGTTCTGCATATATACAGATTTGTGGTCCGTTACTAACCAACAAGCTGTCACTTCGCTGTCAAATCAGAATGACTGTCAAATCATAATGTTTTATTAGATCAATTGAATTGTACATCACATTCATTTACAATAATAGATTAAACATAAATGACAGGTCATCGATTTATTTCAAACATTCTTAATCTAGATTCGTCGGAGCATCGGCGGAATATTTATGATTGCAAATATTTATACAATGTAATAAATGGTTTAATTGAGTGTCCAAAATTTCTAAATAGTATTGCAATACGTGCTTCAAGAAATTACCTTCGTAATAGCAGCACGTTTAAACTTTAAAGTAACTTTTCATTACACAAATTATTTATATAATTCACCTTTGTGTCGCTTTATAAGAAATACCAATAAGTTTATTGAAATGAGACGTGAAATTTTTTAATTCTGTAAAGTATGTTCTTATTGGCTTTAAGATCTATATCATTTAGATGCCATATACCAATAACTAATATTTAAAAAATCCTACTACTAAATTAAATTGTATTGATAATCAAAATAACTTGGATATGGATTGCTCACACAAACTCTGTTGCAAAATAAAACTTTATAGAAGCTATTTAAAATAATGGAATTGCTTTCATTCATAATTTGTCTTAATTTTAATTTCAAAGCGTTTGTTGGTGTAAAAACAAATAATAATATAATTTTTTTTTTAATAAAAAATATTTATGTTCATTTAAAGACACAAAAACCGTATAATGGATTTTTCATCGTGTAAAGTTTGAACAAAGAGATTTCTTTTTCACAGGTCTAAAAGAATTTTTTTTACTTTTTCTCTCTATAATGGATCTTTTTATTATTTAAAGTACTAGTACTAATAGCAGTAAAGTTACTAATAAAATCACTTATTAAAGTGGTGACTAAAAGAAGAGCATTCTGCATATATAGATTTATGGTTCGTTACTAACCGACTAGTTGCAAATCAAAATGACTGTCAAATCAAAATGCTTTAGAATAGATCACATTACCGGCCCACACACGGTGAGGCAAAACTGATGCATGCTTGCACGCAAGCAAATGTGAAATAAAAATTTGGACACAAACAAGTGAAAATTGCTCATCATTTTTAACAGGGATTTTTAAGTGGTGTTGTGTTAAAAAATAGTAAACAATAAAATTTTTTTATCCCTCATTAGAGAATTGTGAAAAATATTGTCCAGTCGAATTTGATATACTCGATTGTGTCGAGAATTTGAAGATTAAAATAAGACTGGTCAACTGTACCATGTTGGGGCAGAATAGTGGATTGCGAGACTGTACAGATTCCAGAATGACAATGTGGACTAATCTGCTACATGTTGAGGCACCCAACTGTGCCTCAAAAAAAGGTGTTATTAATGAGTTTTTCTGCCAATATCCTCATGTTGGGCTCCAGTATTCTTAAGTTTTCTGCCTCATTTCTTCATTCGATGTCAAATTCATCTTCAGGTCCTCAATTTTGGAGCTACTCTTCCACAACTTGCAAAAGACTGTCACCATCCACTATTTTCTATTTAGGCTTTCGTGAAATAGCTTTAGACGATGATGCTTTTGAAGTAGTTGATGAAGGGGTTGTTGGCATATCTGGGGTGGAATTAGGTTTTTTTGGCACTTGTCCTAAGTATCTATAAATTCATACATGACATTTTGATCAAAATATGATGCGTTACTCCACTATGAACCAATTTAAAACTGACACTTGGCATGAATTGTCTATACACGTGCTAGTAAGCGCGCGACGTGCCACGCAAAATCAAGCTCAGCCAGATCTTGTCGTGCCACGTCTAGGTTTGACAGAGCCATCAGTTTTATACCATACACAATCACATTTGCACGCGCGCATTGGTTCTTCGTGCAAATCTGACAGTTTTGCCTCACCGTGTGTGGGCCGGTATTGATTTAAAATAGTTAATCTCACATAATCGATTATTAGTTAAATAAAACATTTTGTTGGTCATAATTCATGATCAAATCTATCATGAATTATGTTTTATCTTTTGTTCTAGGATGTAAGCTATATTGTTTTAAGTTTAACTTTAATTAATGTAATTATCAATATATATTGGGGTATCCAGTAAAATAAATAAATTAGTTCATTCAATTCGAAGCAAGTCTTACTAAAAAACATTTAACTATTTAGCATGTTTGTATCACATTGGATGATCATCTAATATATTGCTCGGAACTATATTAGTCACATATGTTACAAATTATAACTCAGCTATCGGCATCTCACTACTTCAACGTACAAAAAAAGCAATAACCTTGAAACAATCAACAATTTTCTTAGCCGAATGACAAAAAAACTAACAAAAATTAGTATTCTTTTTTATTTAATTATTTACGTCATCCGTGTAGCAATCGAATGAGACAGTTTCAGAAATTTATATTTATGTGTCTAGTCTACTCACAGAAAATATTCGCAAAACAAAAAACGCTTCAGGATGTACAAAAATTTCGTCGTTCTTTGCATTAACCGCCAGTAGAATATTGTCCAAATAATTTCTATATATCGATATTGTTAGCTGAAAATGAAAAATTGTTTGGTTGCTTCTAGGTAGACGTTTTCCCCCCTTCCATAACTTGTCTGCACGGCGAAATGACAGCCAGTCGGTTAGTAACCGACCGCAAATATGTATGTATACAGAACGCTCGTCTTTTAGTCATTATATTCTATTGTGATGTTTAATATATTTGATATTATCAAAAAATTTATAATTAATACCACAAGTAATTTTTTAAACAAATTATTCGTTGACTGGTCCGCACCCCGTTAGTCATATACTGCAAATTTAATTCAATAATAATTTATAATTTAATAACGAGAGAAAAATTCAGAGTTTTCTCATCGATAAATATCCACTGTATGGGAAAGGACTAAAAGCAAGTATTTCCATATATACTTGAATACACATGCGTGCGAAAGACAAGATGCTTGGCGCGGTTAACGAAAACAGCGACCAGTTCTCATATATATGTACATACTAGCAACGAAAAATAGTCGCGGACGGAGGTTATTACACATACATCCATATGAAAAAGTATTATGTTGTACAACTGGAACAAGGAAGTGAGCTTAGGTTACACTCACTCTCACATTTGCAATCATACGGGGAAGCATCGTGGATTACAAATATCAACACAATTATTAGTATTATTTCGCGAAGAAGTTTGTTCACTCATACATCGTTGTACAAGCCGTCTCCAGCAATTACATATATACATACATTGTTCGCTTATGCGAAATACTTTCGAGATGTTCTACAATTAAGTTACACACTGTTAATTTTTAATTGGTTGGCTCAGCCGTCACAGGGGTAGTATTTTTCGCGAGTTGACTCGCAATTTAATCTGATTGGAGAACAACTCCAATCAGATTAATCTGATATAATAGAATGCGAGTTTGCTCTTTAAAAATCATAACGAATGAAAGAACGCTTTTAATTGGGAGAAATTTTACACTTTCTAAAGATTTTAGCAGAAATTTTGTCCAAACTCTACCCAATTACCACCGTCAACGTCAAGAACTGCTGCTGCCGAGCAAGCTACTAAAAGTCGCTAATTTTATATAAGAGGACACCTCCAAGCCAGCATCAGACAGGCGCATTTTGGGTTTGATGCTAGGCGATACTATTGAGAACCTTTACACAGTTAAACTAGCAGAAGCCATTAGGTAGCTAAGCCTATTCTTAAAGAGTGAGCATATTCGCACTTCTGAATCAGTTTCACATCCAAGTAAATGCCACCAACAGAAACGCCTTTTTTTTTATTTTAAAATTAAATTCAACTACGTTCTGTAACAAAATTCAATCCTACCAACGGCACGGAGAAGTAGAAGAAAGCTGCAACACAATCAGAAGAACAAATTAATTATGAAAAATCAAATTATCTTTTGTTCGCTATTTTTACTTGCTATTTTTGCTAATGGGAATTGAATAATCATAACAATTTTTGCATTATATATAGAAGCTACATATTGTCCGTAATTTAAAATCGAGTCATATATTGGCAATTATAAATATTATAGAACAATAAATAACAAAATTATTTGTTATTGCGTACTGCATTATAGTGCAATAAGCCAAATAAACCAATGTTACAAATAAACTGAATAAAATACAAAAAGCAGTACAGTACTCAAAAATAACAATTACGATCCTGCTTTGATAAGAACAATTCTGTAACAATTTTTTTGTTAAAAATAAACATCGTTATGGTACCACATCATCCAATTTCAACATTCTTCCAATTACACCAGACCGATCCTGCGACTTTTTTTATTCCCGAAGATAAAAGAAACTATAAAGGAGAGACATTTTGCTGATATTCAGAGATCAATAAAGAGTCGCTAAAGCAATTCAATGCCATATCGAAAATTGAATTTCATACTTGTTCTTACGTTGTTACGTCTTAAAGTAATACTGATGTATAATTTTCATTACATTTGTCACCTATAGCGGGTTTAAAGCTAATTCTATACGCAGGGCAAAAACAAAATTTGTTTGACATTACTAAATTTTCAAACAAATTGCACTGATATTGCGACACTTTTTGTTATATTAAATTAATTTTTCGTGCTTTT